>CAUYPK010097332.1:0-17715 GCA_963574355.1 Loris lydekkerianus | reverse complement strand
ATTCACAATTGCTAAGTCATGGAAAAGGCCCAAGTGCCCATCAATCCATGAATGGATTAGTAAATTGTGGTATGTGTACACCATGGAATATTATGCAGCCTTAAAGAAAGATGGAGACTTTACCTCCTTTGTGTTTACATGGATGGAGCTGGAATATATTCTTCTTAGTGAAGTATCTCAAGAATGGAGGAAAAAGTATCCAATGTACTCAGCCCTACTATGAAAATAATTTTTGGCTTTCATATGAAAGCTATAACTTAGAGATACTCATTTTAAATAGCTTATCTGGGAAATTAGAGAATGCCTATTTTGCCATACTTAAACTTCTGCAAATTTTCACACAAATTATAGACACAAAGACTACATAAATTCACTATATTACCACAAACTAGATGGGTAGGTGGGAGATTATTAATTTCAAATCATAGTATAAATTCTCTCAAAAATTATTTTCTTACTTTGCAATGACTCAGTCTTTGCCCATATTTCATGTGCCGGATATAAAAGAGAAATATAATAGTATTCAGATATTGCTGATCACATCTGAAGACTGTCACTTGCTTTTACCAAAGAGTGCTTTAAGAAAAGAATGAAGATACTGCATAGGAAATGATACTGGGATCTCATTCTCAAGCACTTTTGCCACTAATGAACTATACATTGTAAGTTAGGAGATGTGCACATTTATTTTCTGAACACGGTGTGGAAAAGGAAAAGAAAAACAAGCAGCCCATTTGATGAATAGCAAATACCTAACACCATTCTAGTTTTGTTACACCAAGATCCAATTATCTCCCACAGTTCTTGGGGTTTTGCAAAATGCCTGTGTATTCAAGCAGAATTAAAAGAAAAAAAGTCCAAGTGGAGAAAAATAAAAAAGAAAGGACAAAGCTGAATTTCAGTCCAGATAATTTTAAATGCCTAAATAATGTCATTGTGAAAAAAAAAAAAACAAACGTAAAAAGTGTAGTGCAAATTCATACTTGGTCTAGGGCAGCTTGTACGGTGTCCAGCTTGGTTTGCCAAGTGCTTGTTAAAATTAATTATCGTACAGAAGCTTTTCTCTCTAAGTGAAACTCCCAGAAAATATGCTTGGAGTGGAGAAATGCAAATTGGGTTATGAGGTAATTTTGTACTCTAGGGACAGATTTTTTTTTTCATTTCACATTACTTCATGTTGGAAAGGTTCATTATTATTTATAAAGCGGAACAAGCCCCAAAGCCAATCCATTTCTAGGCTCACTGTCACTTTCTGCATTCCAAACACCCCTCTATATTCCCAAATGACCAGGCTAATTCTTTCCTTACACAGTCATAAAACTTGCTTGGGGTATTTCTAAATTAGGTAACAGCACTTTGTTCAAAATAATTGTCCAGGAAAAGCATTCAGACACCTTATTTTGATGTGGTCATAACTCGGGTGGAAGAGAAGTAGGTTTGCCTCTTATTACTATTACACTTTTGTTTCTTTGAGCACCTGGGTCCTACCATAGTGCAGGCTACTGAAATACTTTAGAGTGCCGGCTTAGAAAACAATTATTATGCTATTTACCATTCTGCATGTTTATGATGTGCTCCTGAAAATGTTGCTTTTCCCGTGCCATTTTGTCAGCGAGATGATAAATAGTACATTTACAATAATGCCACATGTGTATACTATTTTGTAGTTAATTCAAATATTGTTAAATACACAGTTAATTTTAAATGCAAAACTGATAAAAGTTTGTTTAGAACCAAATGATTCCCCCCAAACATTATTCACGCTTCTCTCCTGCTATCCTCCTACTGCCCCAACATCCTATCTCTGAGCTAATGTAAGGCAGGGCGATACTTCTAGAGTGGCTTGTTTAACTCAGTGTGTGTTTGAATGTATATTGTCTGGAGGGTCCAAGGCTGGCAGTAGAGCCAGTGTGTTGAAGACAGGAGATTTCTGATGTCAACATAAGAACTTCTGACACAGCTGCATCCACATGACAGTGGGGGTGTGTGTGTGAAGTGCTGTTGAGGGGATGTGCTAGCTGTGCCAAAGAGGCCATTCAGATATTCCATGTTCCACCCTCCACCCAAGAGTCATGATGTAGTCACTCTGGTGAAGGTGGTGTTCACTACTGTTTGATTCCTGCAGCCCAGACAGCATTCACAAAGTGAAACTTTCTGTAAATATAGAACAGGAACAGAAATTTACAATTCCTCTTCTGATTTTGGCCAACCCATGCAAAGCAAATGTCTGTGAAAGTTGTCGTAGGGTAGAACTTCCCTAGACAATACAAAATTTTAAACTAGAAAAGAATAAAACAAAGTGAGACTTTTAAGACTGTGAGTTTTGATTCAATCCTTACTTCCACACACTACTTTGTTTTAAGGAAAAACTAAAGATGACCAGGAAAATCCGATTTTGCAGGTTATTCACTTTTTGATAATTAGGTGGAAATGATGGGTCCTTGCCACCTCTTCCTGTATTTTTCCTTCAGTATTTATTTGACTACTATATGTGTTCTGTCTCCCCTAAAATCACATCCATGCCCAAGGCAGGGAAGTACAAAATGAAAGATGGGACTTCTGCTCCAATATAAGTTATAAATCATGAGTTCCCCTCCTCCTCCACCCCCAACAAACCAATGCAGAACATAATGTCTAGCACATAGATGCTCATAAATACTGATTATAGCTGAAGGTATTACTATTCAGAGAGCTGAACGCAGGGCTCTCTACATAACTGGTAATTAATAGATGTATGTTAAGTTAGATACATTCACATGTTTAAAAATCAAAATTATATTAAAATGTATACACTGAGAAGTCTAGCTCCCACTCCAGCCCTCATCCACTCAATTCCTTCTATCCTTTATAGAAACTACTTTATTCTATTGAATTTTGGGGCTTCATTTTTATGCTAAAACATAAATGCAAGAAATATAAATATGTAGTAATATCACTTGCCTTTCTTAGGCAAAATGTCTTACACTCTGTGGCCAATTCTGTATTTATTTCATTTAATCATCTCTTTTCCTTCCATGTCAGAGTACAGAGAGTTCTAATTCTTAAAGGCTGCAGAATATTCCAACTGCTTGTGGCTGAACCATAATCATATAACTCATCCCCTTGACATGGGTATGTGAGTTGCTTTCAGGTTATTGCTGTTGTAAACAATTCTGTAATGAATAGCCTCATACATTATTTCCTGGCCGTGCAGGTATATTCTTAAGATAAATTCCCAGAAATAGAATTTCTAGGTTAAATGGATTTAAAGTTTTCAAAGATATTCCCAACTTTCTTTCCATAAGGATTATATAATTTTTACTTTCTCCAGTAGTTCATAAGGAGTCCATATTTTCCCACAGATTCCCAATCAAATGTTCAATAAACTTTTGGATGTTTCCAAATTTGAAAAATGAGGAATTAATAACTTAGCCTTGTTTTTGCATTATTTTAATTATGACTGCAATTGGAATATTTTCATTTGCATTTCTTTTTTCCCCTGTGTTATATTTTGCTCATTTTTTCTATTGAGATGTTGGTCTTTTTTGTTTCCAGCAGATTACAAGGTATTACAAAGTTAAGCCTTTTGTTCTGTAAATGACTTGCAAATATTTTCCCAGTATTTTGTCTTTTGATTTTGTTAGTTTTTTAAAGTATTGCTTTTACATAGTCAAATTGGTTGATTGTTTTTTTGTTTTATGACATCTGATTATGAATCATGGTTGGAAAGACCTTTTCCGCAGCCCAGAGAGCATTCACAAAGTAAAAGGTTGGAAAGATCTTTTCTAAGATTATAAAAATTCTCCGTATTTCTTACAATTCTATTATGTTTCATTTAAAATCTTTGATCCCTTTGGAGCTTATCCTGGTGTGTGGTATGAAGTGGGGATTCAACTTCATTTTCTTCCCAGAAGGTCACCCAGCAGTTATCTATAAATAAAGCTTAATTGTAAATACCTACGACCACATTAATCCCCAAGCCTGTAGGTTGATTTGGTTAGTTTGCTGCTCAAATCAGCAAAAACAGAAACAAACAAACCAACAAACACAAAACCCACAAAAAACAAATCAACAGAATATTTGAGTTTATCCTTAACCTCTAATGGATCTTCATAAAATGATTCAAAGAATTCTCTTAAAACCTTAGTCATAACTATATGCCTGGCATTGTGCATGTTGCCTTACATGGGTCACCACTAATCCATCCACTTCCCTGTCAAGTAGGTTTTATTAACCTTGTGATTAGCCATGAGGAAACTGGGCCCCAGAAGAGTAAGAGGATTTGCCTAAGGCCCAATACTAGAATGTGTTAGAACAGAATTTTGAATCCAGGTATAAGGTTTACCAAGTCAAAGTTCTTTATACTTTCAGAAAACCGTGAGCTACATTGTCTGAGATATATGTAGGGAAAATAAGGACATGTGATAAGAAAATAATGTGTTTGTTAGACACAGGCTTTATTAGAGTTCTCCAGAGAAAAAGAACTAGTATGAAATAGATAGATAATGAGGAATTGGCTCATGTGATTACAGAGGCTGAGAGGTCCCACTATCTACTCTTGTAATCAGGAGACTTAGAAAAGCTATTAGTATAATTCAGGCTAGTCTGAGAGACTGAGACACAGGGGAGCTGATGGTATAAATCCCAGTCAGAAGAGAAGAAGAGATGAGATGAGATGTCCCAGTTCCACCTGGCAGTTAGGAAGCAAAAAGGAATGAATGTTCTCTCTTTGGTTCCATGCAAGCCCTCAGCGGCCTGGATGGATGCCCACCCCCACTGGAAGGGCAGTCTGTTTTACTGAGTTCACTGATTTGCCTGCTAATCTCATCTGGAAACGCCCTCACAGGAACGCCCAGAAATAGCCTTTAATCTGGACACCTGTGGCCTGTCAAGTTGACACATAAAATTAACTATCACATGTCAAACCATGGTCAGTCTTGCTCTGGCTTACCAATGCCATTGCATTCATGTTTAGATTGTAAAACTAAAAATTCCTTTATCAGAGGGCACGACAGTCCATTATAAAAAATTAGTTTCCCTTACACAGAAAAGTAAATTACAAAAACAGCCAAGCCTGTTACACATCTTTTGGTTCCTCTACTTAACTTTTAGTTCCAGATTTGGCTGTGATGTCTTCATTTAAGACAGAAGATTGATTTTATTCCAAACTGAAATAATTTTTCCATCACCAGGAGTGAGTGATCCAAGTTATACATTGACAGACTTGAAGGGGAATATAAAAAGTAAAATAATGTTAATATTGACAAGATAACTTGCTTTATTATACTTGAAGTAGAAAGGAATACAAAAGAAATTATATGTAAAATTCCTATTATTACATGTAATCCAGTTTTCAGAATTTAAGTTCAAAGAATGGTATTTATTGGAATTTTATTAGGTTTCTTGACATAAAAAAAACTCACATTCTTGGCTTTGATCATCATAAATTTCAATGTTTTATCTGATTCTTTCTTTGATGATTACTCATGTATTTCTGTAATGCATAAAGTTATGTTTTAGTATAAAGCTAATATAAAGCTGCACATTTTCTAAATAATCCATCAGTCTCCAAAGTTTCTGGAGCTTAGGACGTGGCAGGTCAGGAGCTGTGAAACTGGGGGCAGTGAACACACAGGCAGGGGTACCCTGGGGTTAGGTACTGACTCTACCTTAAATTGTCTATGACTGTGTTGCCCAGTCCAGAAAGTGATGCCATTATTGGGAAAAGCTGAGGTCTTCAGCCAACTTGGAGGGATACTCAGTGAATAAGACAACCAATTAGCTAAGAAAAAAATAGAACATTGAGTGAGGTAGAGACGCTGCTTATCAGGAAGCAGGCAGGCAATTTCAAATGTTTTAGGAAGTTAAATATGAGAACTGCATGTTTTCACACACACAAGTCTACTACTCATTTCAGTCTATTGTGGTGTGGAGACAATCGCTTCTGCTTGAGGTGATTGTAGGGTTGTGTGCCCTTAAAATTTTTATTAATAGTATCTTTGACAACTTGCTTTCCCTCCATCAACATGTTTTTGAGGTTTCTTCAAAATAATATTCAGTATTATTTGGGGGTATATAAAAAGAAAAGTAAAAGTAGAAAAAGAAATCATAACCTAGGTACACACCAGCTTTGGGAGAGGGAGTGAAAGGGAGCAGAAAGAATTGTGGAGCTTTAAACCTGGGAAGGTGGCTGTATTAGTCTCTGTACTTTTCTATATATTCTAAATATTTTATATCTCTTTGCATTTTTTATTTTTAATTGTGGTAAAATACACATAATATAAAATTTGTATTTTACCATTGCAACCCCTTTTAAATACATACTTCAGTATAGTTAAGCATATTCACATTGTTGTGCAATCTCCAGAATTTTCTCATCTTGAAAAATTGAAATTCTGTATCCATGTGATAATAATTCTTTATCACACCCTCTTCCCTGCCCATGGCCACCTCCATTCCACTTTTGTTTCTGTGAATTTGATTATTCTGGATACCCCATAGAGGTGGAATCAGACCAGCATTTGTTGTTTGTGTTTTTATGACTGGTTTATTTCATTTAACATATTGTCCTCAAAGTTCACCCACTTTGTAGCAGGTGTCAGAATTCTTCTCCTTTTTAAGGTTTAATAATATCCCATTGCACATATATACCACATTTTGTTTATCCAGTTGGTTGCTTACACCTTTTAGCTATTATAAAAAATACTGCTATGAATGTGTGTGAGCAAGTGCACCTTTAAGACCTTGCTTTCATTTTTTTTTTTAAGCTACTAGCAGTCTTAACATGAACTTGCTTTCAGTTGTTTTGGATACACATCCACATGTGGGATTGCTGGATCATATGATAATTTAATTCACAATTATTTGTGGAATTGCCATTGTATTTCCCACAATAGTTGTACCATTTCCCATACTCACCACCAGTGCACAAGTGTTTCAATTTCTCTACATTCTTAACAATGCTTACTCTTTTCTGTTTGTGTTTGCTAGTAGTCATCCGTACGAGTGGAGGTAATAGTTTATTGCAGTTTTGATTTTTATTTCCCTAAAAATAATATATACATTTTGAAAATATCCTGTGTTGTGGACTGGGGAAGGGAATTGCGAGGGACACAGCCAGTGTTGAGGAAGGAGTGGAGGAGACACAGGCTCAGTTGAGCAGGGAGAAAGGAGAGCAAGTGAGAGAGAGGCTGAACCATTCCACTCACCTGGCGGATGCAGTGGTTTCTATTAGCAATCAAGACCACAGTGACTCGAGTGAGAGAAGAAATGAGGCAGAGAGTGGAAATGCTGGCTCACACAAGTGAGAAAGAATGGGGCAGGTGCAGCAAAGCCAAAAGGAAGCAGCTCGATTCCTCACAGTTATATTTTTAATGAAATTGAGTTCCAGAACATTACTTGGTAACTGCCAATAGCAATTAAGCTCCTTTCAAAGTCAGAAACCAGCTATCATCTATTCTAGGATGTCTAAATTCATCAGCTTTGTATAATGGTTAATCTAATGCCATAGTCAGAGGTTAAGGAAGTTCAAGTGTGTGCTCATACCATCTCTTTCAGAGGGGCCCACATGTAGGGGAGCTGTCCCTTGTGTTCCCCTGGAGTGGTAAAGTACCACTTGCCACCCAGAGGACAAAAGCTTAGAATTTACCAAAGCATGAATATTTTTCAGTCAGGAAGAATTTGCCTATTTCCTGTTGAATAGTGTCACTAAGGGCATATTCAGGGGTTGTATCTATTTATAGGGCTGCTGTAATAAATTACCACAAACAGGGTAACTTCAAGCAACAGAAATTTATTCTTTCACAGTTCTGTAGGATGGAACCACAAATCAAGGTGTTGGCAGGGCTGCACTCCTTCTGGAGGCTCCAGGAAAGACCCTCCTTGCCACTTCAGCTTCCTGTGGCTGTTAGCAGTCCCCGGCTTCCTAGCTTGTGACCACATGACTGTGACCTCTGCCCCTCCAATAACATGTTGCCTTCTCTTCTCTATGTTGTCAGGATACTAGTCATGAAATTGAAGGTCCACCTAGGTAATCCAGGATGATCTAATCTCAAGATCTAATTACATGTGCAAAGATTTGTTTTCCAAATGAGGTGACATTGGCAGCTTCCAGGCATTTAGACATGGACATTTTTTGGGGGGGCCTTATTTGATCTAGTTGACTTACTATAGGAGTACAAAAGCCACTCTAGGGGAATCCCAGCCCTTACCCACTGACCTGAATCTATTCATTCTGGGAATGAAAAAAGATACCAGGGCCTGCACGCTTTTGTTCCTGTCTTTAACAGACACCACCCAAGGTTTAGCACATGAGTCAATATAATGTCTACAAATATGTTGCTGAGTGCTAGAATTCAAATATTTTTAGTACCTCCAATTTGCCTGGTTCCCAGGACATAAATACCCTTCTGCTTCATTCCCTTCTAATCATCTTGCCCAAAGCCCCATCTACTCACTGAATCCTCTGTTCTGTGCCTGGAAGGGGGGAGGGTAGTACTTATTGACCTTCTGGTCAATTGACCTGGGACAAAGAAATCCAGCATCCATACCCCTAAGCCATCCTGTTGGAACTGCTTACTGCAGAAGGTCATTCTCAGCTGTGGGTGTCTTCCACACAGTGCAGTTCCAGTGATGTGTGTTAGGACAGCCACTCTACAGTTTTATAGAAACTAGTTCATATCAACAGAAACATCATTACAATGTAAGATCAATATTTATGATTTTCACTAAGATGTTATTCCTTGAAAATGACCAGAAATTGCCATTTATATAGTAATATATTCTATTCTGTTAATGTTAGAAAACAGATAATGATATTGGAGAGCATGAAGATTAATGGCCCTAGGGTCATCATTTACCTACCCCCCAATCAATGTAGTTGTAAAGTCACTAGTATAGTGTACATGAAGGGAGAATGAGTCCCTCTTTTTGGTTAACAAATAATATATTATAGGAAGTCTTATGTCTATTGAATTTATTTTTTAAACTTCTTTTTAAATTGAAGTATATGGCACACATACAGAAAAGTGCACAATTTATGGGTACACAGCTCGGTGCCTTATCACAAAGTAAACACGCCTGTGTAATCACCATCCAGGTCAAGAAAAATAACATAGGTAGCTTCACTCTCCCCAGGATGGGCCCTTGAGCCCCTTCCCTATGGATACCCCTTCTTTTCTCAGTAAAAGTAGCCACTATCATAACTGTTAACAGGATTAGTTTTGCCTGCTTTGGAATTTTACATCGCTTATATTCTTTCAGCTTTTTTTAATCAAAACATCTGGAAACCATTTTCTTTTATGATATCTCATCCCAGAAGTAGAATAATTATTCCTTTGTAGGCAACTCTTTGTTGGAAAGATGAATAGCTTACCCCATAAATCATTATCATAAAAACTTATTTGTAATTTACATGAGAAGTCAGCATGAAGAGTAACATTATGACCTTGTGCTCTGACTCACACAAATGGAATTATTAAAAATAAAGATAAATGAACACTGGAATTTTCAATTTTTGAATTATCTGTTTCTCCCTGCTCTAGTCTTTATCTCTTGATAGTAAGGTGACTTTAGCCCTTGGGAAACAGTAACATTCTCTTGATATAAAAAAATTTTATTCTTTCTGCCTGTTGGTTTCTAGTTCAAATGCATTTTTCTCAACAAAAATGTTTCAGTATTTAATAGTTACAGAAAAGAAATTCCTTCAAAGTCATCAGTATATAGTGAGACTTATATTTGGTGACATAATTCTAAAATTATGACTAAACCCCATTCCTGTTAACACAGGTTAAGCATTATATTTGCTCAATTCCAAAGGGAAATCAGATGTAAGATGCAATGACAAAGTACAAGGATAGACCATGGTAAATGTGCAATCAGACATAAGGTCTAATCCAATTTCAGAAATGTTGACACGTGACAGGAGTGGTGAATCTTAGAATTCAGGAATCACATTGGTGTCATTTACTGATGATATCAATAGTGATATTGGCCAGAGATGGCTTGGTGTTGGTAGAGTTGCCTCTAAAGATCAAAAAATGAAAATTTAAAAAAAAAAACAGGCAGTGACTTAGAACCTTACATTGACATTCATCAGCCATTGCTAGAAACAGGAACAAGTTACCCTTTAGAGGTAGTGGAGATATTTGTGGATCATGTCATTTCAGGAGTTCTACAAATAATCCACTTGCCCACACATGTTTGTCCCATTGTCTGATCTTCCTTCCTACTATTTTAAGAATCCCATCAAAATGAAAAAAAAAAAAAGAAAAAGAAAAAAAAAGGACTGGGAGTTACTTGTATGTCATAGAATGGATGTGTTAATTTGCTTTCCTATGGTGACCTTCTGACCATCTATGATTATATATGTATTGCATAACATCATGTTGTATACCTTAAATATACACAATAAAATTTACTTAAAAAAATCAACTTTGAATACTATTTGTATTTCAAACTGTCTGGAAAAGGAGACAGGCTCCTAAATTTCTCCTCTAGCTTTCTCTTTGTTCATTTGCATGGCTTAATTGTATATGTTAGTTAATTGTCACTATTAAAAGCACAGATCCTGGCCTTGAGGGAATGAAATACAGGACATACCTCTTAATTTCCCAATTTCAATCTCAGTTTAATGAGAATAGAAAACTCCCTCGAAGGCCTGGGAGTGCTTGATTAACATAGAGGGAGTTTCCCAAGAGTGTAGCAGAGGAAGTCCAACAGGCTGAGTGAGCTGTTACTCCACCTTGTATGTTTAAGTTTGAGTACCGCCTCTTTTCCAGGAGCGTTAAGAAGTGGTCAGTAAATACCACTTATTTGGAGTTTTCTACTTTGGCTTGCTAGTAAATAAATTTATTTAACATAATGACATTTGCCATACCTTTGTAAATATATGAGCTATTACTTTGTGAATTGTTTTCTTTCCAACAACCTTAGTTTTTGAAATATGTATTAAAGGGAGTTTTTATGTCATTTCTACAAGTAGAAAACCATTATCATTTCTTATAAATGATAAATGTAAAATAAATATGTAGCTCTAAAACCATCTCCCACTTTGGGGAATTGGTTTAGAAGAATGAATTTGAGATTTATTTATTTATTTAACCCTTGATTAAGGTTTTTTTTTTATGTATACGTTACTGCATTTATGGGGTACAATGTGCTGATTACATATAGAATTAAGAATGCTTACATCACACTGGTTAATATATACCTCATCTCATTTACTTAGTTATTGTGTTAAAATATTTATACACTATAGTAATAGACCCGACATGTACGCTAGCATTATGCACCATTGGTGTAATCCCACCATTCACCCTCCCTCGATCTGACCTCCTCCCTCCCTTTCTATCCCCTGAATTTGGGATTTAGAATCAATCAGAAGATGATAGTTGTCATCTCAGCTCTGTTGCTGCTGAGTTCTCTGATTTTAGGAAAAATCACTGAACTACTCAGAGTCCCAGACTCTCAATCAAACACACACACTTACGTGTGTGTTTATAATGATTATGCCCATGGCAAAAGATTATCATAGGGATCAAAGACAACACAATCCTGACACATGTTTAAGTGTCAGGACTCAGGGATTGACAACTCCATGCTAATGTTCTTAATATGTTAGGGTATCAACTTGTTCCATCTTCGCTCTCCATCTTTGCCTTCTTTGGTTCCCCAAGTGACATGGGTAAATCAAGCTGCCAAAGGAAATGGGTGGTTCCTTTTATTTTTAAGCCTAAAGTCAAGGAAAGTGGGTTTTTCCTCCAGTGCAAATGACCATTCATGGGCTGTGGTTCCTGGATTCCCTTAGGAGAAAGGGTTGTGATGACAATGCCATGATTGCTTAACGCTGTCTGCCCCAAGCCAGAAAGGAAGAGGGCTGGTACTACTCGCCTAGTTGACACCAATCAACTCCAGCCTCCTCCTCACCAACCCCTCTTTTAGCTCACCTGAATCTGTCTGTAAGCTGCACCCCAGTTAGCACACATGTCCTCGTCATAAAGCACCCCACAGTCACCTCCAGTAAATCACACTTAGGAAGCCTCTTTTCCACCCTGAAGCAGCATTCTAAAAACAAAGCCCTCTTGTCACCACTTTCTCGCTCCCTCAAAAGAACCCACTTTCCAGTCCTGCTGATCCTTCTCAGAGAGAGAAGAAGGAAAAAAGAGCTGCCTGTGTAATTGGGCCTGTTATTCTTTCACGCCTTGCTTTATTATGTTGTCACAAAGGTTTAGCAGGTACCCTCCCCAGGAGGCTGGAGTGAGGGAAAATGTGGGAGGCCTTGTGCTGTATTCAGTGTTGAAGTCTCCTTAGCTACTTGTAAAATGCTAACTTATCAGGCTCTGCAAATAGATTAGGCAACAGGGAGAGCTACCAATCGTGGCATAGTAGAAAAATCAGGGGACACAAAAGACTATTTATGACACTTCCCTTTTTTTCCAGCTTACACTGGAAAAAAATAATTACCACACAAGCAAAATTATTCTGCTGGGGTTTAAGGCTCTGTCCTAGTAGGAAAAGAATCTGTAGAAAGAAACTTGACAGAGTACTCTGGAGAATTTAACTTTTAAATGATGTTTTGATGCTGACAGATTCTAAAGGCTGATGCTGACATTTCTAATATTTGTCCGTTGCTATTTGATACAATAGGTTAAGTGTTGCTTCAGGGAACTTGGAATTGTTCACATCCAAGAAGTGAGGAGGGTGCTCGTTATTTCTCTTACTACTTCTCTTTAGAATTTGCATTGCTCTTATCATCCACAAACTGCTCCTTGGTAATTTTTTTTACTAACAAACCCATAACCTGGTTGGCTTCTCTTGAAATAGAGGGTATTGTGAAGTCACTCAGGATACAGATACTGTGCTGATGGGATCAATTAAAATGAATCATAGCCCAGGGAAAGGTGCTCTGTGAAGCATTGCAATGTGACAAAGATGAGTTTAGAAATAATCGCTCATTTTATGACCACATTTCATAATCTTACTCACCCATATATTGGTGACAATCACATTCTGGACTAACATAAAAGGTAGGCTGGAGGAAGACAAACTGGCAAACACAATTTAAAAGAAATTGACGTTTATTGGTGATCACGTTATTTTTTTCAAAGGCCTTTCAAAAAAAGGGCATCTTCTTTCATGGACAACTAAAGGGGACTGTTAATTCAGATGGCATCATCCAAAAGCTTTTCCATACCTCCTGCTTCTTTATTTTTCTATTCTTTTACTCCTCTACCCATTAGAAACCATAGTACCTCTGAGTGATAGCATTTTAAAAATGACAAAAAGAACCCAAACCGTGACTAAAGGCCAAGGTTAATTGGATGCATGTGAGACCGAGCTGTTATTTACCATTGAATTATGTGGCTGAATTGTATAACTCCCGGGCATTATTTGGAAATCTGAATACAGTGATTATATAAGAACCTTCTAATATGATGAAGGATTTAATAACTCCCATCTTGACTTTTCTTCCTTGACTTCAGTTTTCACCCCAAATATCCCTTACTCAAATCTTTGTAAGGGCCGCCTTTGTGGCTGTGGAGGAACCCCAACACTTCTGCCTGGCTTTGAAGGCTCAGTTTCCTTGCATTCCCTCCTGCTCCCTTCTCATCAGGCTGTCCTAGGTAATCTCACTCAGAATGGATGTTCTCCCTCTGTCCCCCCTCCTATCTTCTCCCTTCACCTCATTCTATTAACCCAATTCCCTCTATTTGGTTTTCCTTTTTCTCTCGCTGCCTCACCAAGTCAGTGAGATCCATTCAAGGTCTATTACTTCCATAGTCCAAGTTTTTACTAAGCTCTCTTCCTCTTAAATACAGTTTTTAAAGCCAGGAGGTCCAATACCAATTAAATGCAAATGACTTATGTGATTTTTAGAGTTAGATAATATGACCTTTAATAATACAGTTTACATTATCTAGAACCCATGGGGATTGGGTTAAAGGTAGTTTCTGGTTGCTTGAGAAGCACTAAAAATAGGCCTAATTAATTCTATATCCCAATACTAGCACATACCATAGTAGAAACTCCACATCAACTCGATATTAATATCAAAATACCCTCATTAAAAGCAAATTAAGACAAATAAAGGCAAACTTCATTTACTGTAATACGGTCTTACTGTATTACACCAATGTGTATATAAAAATAAAGTCTCCCAGCATTAGAAAATATCCCAGCATTAAGCAGACACAATTTACATAAGTGGGTATAGGATACCAAACTTGTGGAAATACATGTCCCAGTAAATCATAGTACGTATGTGCAGTTCAATAATATACTCCATTATTTAACCCCATATCAAGAGAGGCACAATAGCTATGCAGTACGTTCTATGCAGAGTTGACCTGTTAGAAATTCACTTCTGTCAGATAAATATACCTGTATTGTATAATCAAAATGTCTCAAGAAAAGCACAGAACAGTATAATGGCAGCAGTAGAAAGAAAGTCCGTACCCAATTGTGACTAGCCAGGTGAGCAGAGAGGTCCCAAAGATGGAATTTCAGGGCTCTCAGAATCCACAGTAGCCACTGGAGTGGCGCACAAAGTATCACTGGCCAACTGACAGCACTGTGCACCAAGTTTAAATCTCCTCCCACCTCCTCCCCTATTGCATGCTGGTTGCTTGAGTTCTGGATAATGGGGAGTTTACAGTATATTCCAATATTATGATTTCTGCCTATGATAAATTTAAACTTATGAATGAGAATTTTTGTTGTTTTCCTAACTCTTAGCAATCTGGTTTATATTTTATACTTACAGCATATCCTAATTTGGACTAGCCACAATTCAAGTGTGACCAGTGACTACTGTATTGAAAAGCATGGGTTTTCAGTCTGTATCACATTCTCTAGCTATTGAACGTGTACTTTATTATTTCACAGTTTTTCTCCTGGGTAAAACTGCTAACAACTCCTCGGAGCTGGAGGAATGTTTTATATTTCCTCTGTCTTCACATTTTATTCCATTGTGTGTAGTAATCTTTTAGTAATTGCCTATCGACAGATTGGTAATATTAATTTTGTCTGTAGCCTCTTAAACACAGCATACTTGTTCTCATTACAATGTCCTCATTCTTGAAATTTCCCTCCCCTTTCCCATGTTCATGTCATGATTCAATAATACTATCACTTCTGTTTTGTTAGGTTTAAACCTTGTGAGTGGGTTGGGATTATAAGACATGGATGTGCATTATTTGCGGTTCTGTTGCACTAGAGAGCAGCATTTTCATGGAGTACTCATCATGCAGACAACTCAGGCAAAATAGGATTTATAGCTTAAATCAGTAGGATAATTGCCCTCATTGTTCTTTTTTATTTTTCTAATAGAGACCTGGCTGAAGATGTGCAAGAGTCTCCTGGTCCCAGAATCCAACTGTGAAGTAGGGGCCTTTCAATTTTATTATAATGGCAAAGACAGAGCTTTATAAGCTGAAACCAAATCACTGGGATAGGAATAGCTTACAAAATAGCAGGGAGGGGAGTTTGTGGGGAGGGAGGGGAATCCTAGAGAGTACTGGACAGATGGGGCACCTGAAGCAGAGGACAAGATGAGGAAGTTACTAAACTGTCAGGAGGGCTAAAACAGGGGGGTGACAAGGAGAGCAGGAGGGACATACAGGTCTTACCTCTTCCTGATTTTATGGAAGTACTGTTTCAAGTTTTCTCATCACTTCACTTCCAAGATCCCCCCAAATACAATGCTAGAATTCCAATTCTAGAATGTGCTAATAGACAATAAATCTAGAAGTCCATGATTTTTCTCATCGATTGTTGTATTAAAGTTACAAGCATATTCCCCACAGAGTCTAACATTTAAGGCATCTTATAATCTTTACAAGAATCTGTCAGTGGATTCCTATTAAATGACCCATTCGTTTAATTTTAAAATCTTGTTCTGTTTTTTTTTTTTTTTTTTGAGACAGAGTCTACAGGCGCCCACCACAATGCCCAGCTATATTTTTTGTTGTTGCAGTTGTCATCATTTTTTAGCTGGCCTGGGCCTGGTTGGAACCCAGCAGCCTTGGTGTTTGTGGCTGGCACCCTACCCAGTGAGCTACTGGCACTGCCTTGTTTCTGTTTCTTGTTGGTAACTTTCTCCCCATATCAGAGCAAGTATATCTGCTGCTGAACAGAACTAATGAACTTGGCTTACTTTTACATTTTAAAATTTCCCAAATTTTCCAACCTTTGGTGCCTTTACATGCTAGTGCATTTTGACAGCAGGATTTCAATGTCAATATTACTGCCAATTCAATAAAAAAGAAGGTACAACCGAGGACCCAGATTAGTTCAAATTTAAGGCTTGGGAGTTTACTGTGACCTAGGTGTGAAAATTCTGTTAAACTTATGTGTGAAAATTCTGTTAAACTTATGTTGCTGATAATTTTTTTGGTCAGAATCTATTCATGTATCCCACGCCCTGGCCAATTCTTCAGTCCTGAATATAAGCCTGGACATGTGCAGGCTGACTTCTGAGGGGCTTTAGAGACCCTGGGCTTATCACTTGTTAGCCTGGCATTCTAAAACAAAAGCATCTTTTCTCTCCATTACACATTTCCCTTACATCGGTGGCAATGGAAATATTCAAAGGTGGACAGTTTTGCTTCTTTGTCATTTATGCCCAGTTTGCAGACTGGGCCAAACCATGATGCTTATTTTTTTCCTATGTTAAGTTTGCTTTAATTTTATTTATTGAAATGGAATTTTAAGTCTCTTAAAGCTAATAATTAAAAAAATTGAGACTTGTATTTTAAATATATTTGATTTCTAAATTTAATTTTCTAGTAACAAAGTACGAGTTTTCAGTGGGTCTTTTGTCATAGATAATTTAAGAAACACTAATTTTATTTCTTGGTGTAAGGAGTAGGCAAAAGATTTCCTCCACTCCCTGCCCCACCTCAGAGTAGATTTTGATAGAAGGGAAGAGACGCAGAACTGTGGCTGCCAGAGAGAATGAAAAAGGGGAAATATGGCCACCATCATTATTTTGCTGAAGGCTACTCCCTGCATCTATTAACAAATCTGCCATTCTATAAACTTTTATTGAATGTATTCTATGTTCAAGACATTGTCTTTGGTGCTAAAGGAATAGTCTTTATTTTCCTCCTTTTAAAGCTTTAGTCCAATTTCTTTTTTTTTTTTTTTTTTTGCAGTTTTTGGCCAGGGCTGGGTTTGAACCCACCACCTCCAGCATATGGGGCTGGCACCCTACTCCTTTGAGCCACAGGCGCCACCCACCAATTTGTTCTTAAATGTGGCTGTTCTATATCAGAATAACTTGGGAAGCTTTATGAAAGAGTTTAGATTCTTGTGTTCTATTTAAAACTTACCAAATAAATATCTGTGTGAGTGACATCTCTGAAGCTGTATTTCAAAATGGTTTTGGGTGAGTTTGATGCCTGGCTTGGGTAGCGCTGCATTAGTCCTTAATCACCCCTTAAAATGAGGTAATGTAGAACAGTGGCTATTGGAATATGAAAAATGTAATCAACTCAATAAGCTTTTATTATGTACTCTACTTTTCCAGATAGTAGATAGAAAGAAGTTGTATATGGGGAAGGGGGAGAGGGAGGAGAGGAAGGGGGGAGGATGGGCGGAGGGAGGGTGATTGGTGGGATTACACCTACGGTGCATCTTACAAGGGTACATGTGAAACTTAGTAAATGTAGAATATAAATGTCTTAACACAATAACTAAGAAAATGCCAGGAAGGCTATGTTAACCAGTGTGATGAAA
>CAUYPK010097327.1:0-21405 GCA_963574355.1 Loris lydekkerianus | reverse complement strand
GAATTACAGGATTGAATGGTAGGTCTATTTTTAGATCTTTAAGTGTTCTCCATGTATCTTTCCAAAAGGAATGTATTAATTTACATTCCCACCAGCAGTGTAAAAGTGTTCCCTTTTCTCCACATTCACGCCATCATCTCTGGTCTTGGGATATGCTTAATCTGGAGTTTAATTTTTTGAATGAATAAATTAAATAACCAGGAAGAGAAAACAACAGATATTCCATAAATTTCAATGTTATTTAAGCATTATATTTTACTGAGGGTGCCAAATAAGGTGATTTCCAGGTCAGCTGGGACTGTATTAGGTAAGCCTAAAATAGTTGAGACTGAAACATTTCTTACTTAGTATGCCTGGTGACATCCATGAAAGGGTCTTGTACTAAAGCCTATGAATGTCTTTCCATATTTTAACAAAATGATTTAAATTACTTCATTCATACAGACAGACACATTTTTTACAAGAGGTATAAAACATGAATATACAGGATGAATCAGTCACTCCCAAGGTCATATCACTGCTGGTGACACAGATTTTCCCCAAGTTAGTGACAGATCGAAAGTGATGGTTTGAATGAACATAGCCAAAGACCACATAACAGGACATTTGATCCAGAATGAGAGGTTCTGTTTGTGCATTACTGTATTTGTGGCCTTCACACTTCTGTGTTTTTCAGTGGGGCCATCTCTGTAGTAGAACTAGGCAACCCAATCTATGTAAAAGATGGGGATAGTCAGTGTTTGGGTTTATCAAAATAAGTGGGTGAATTAGACCTGAGACCTTGTCTGTGCCCTTCCAGGCTGCCTTCCCCCCCCCCCCCCGAATTGGCCTATAAGAAAATGAGCTGGGATCACTTTTTAAATGAACTATGTAAGTCAGAATGTCACATTTAGAGCCTTTTCAGGGAGAGGAAATGTGGGGCTGACTGGAGTTACTGGAAGATAAATAGTCAAGTGTATGTAAACCTGAGTAGTATTGGGGAGAGCAGGAGTGAGTAGAATAGGAGTGAGTGAGTAGGCAGAATGGAGTATATTGGGAGTAATATGAAGCAAATATGAATGATAGTGGTGAAAGTGGCTGAGTGAATAGCATTGTAGGCCAGTGGGTGGCTAAGGCATGGTAAGGCATTAGTGAGTGAACAGGAAGAATTCTGGGCTGTCAAGGTGGGAAGATTGTGCTGGAATGGGGGGGTACTATGTCGGGTGAGTGATGGGGTTCTGTGATATTAGGAGATAGTGTCTCCAGGTCTCAGCAATGTACAACCTCATGGTGGTGGCAATTGGGAATTGAGTGGAGGAGGCAAAAGGTGGTCATAAGGGTTTTTGCACAAGGACGAGCTACCCTGGGAACCACACAGTGACCACAGGTGTACAGGATGGGAATAGCATGCACTCTGAACATAGTGGTCAATGAATATCACCTCTGTGTTTCATGTTCTTATTATTTGTATACACTTAGGGGAGATGAAAGATCTTTCACCATGAAAGATGACACCTCCCCCAAATCAACTCCTTTGTGCCCTTAGGCCCTAGGCCCTAGCCCTAGTCCCACCCCTATATTGTTTATGCCAGTTATTTTTCTTATTACTGTAGCTAAAACTTATAGCATAAAATTATGACCCTTCTTTTACTTGTTCCCCAGGGCTCTTAAGACTACCCTGGGATCCCTAAGATCAGCCCTAGGACTGTTGACTGGCCCTCAAACCACCCGGATCAGTAATGGGCTCCCAGTATTTTAACCAATTATTTCATAGTATTCTTTATTTCTTTATGTAAAATCTCTAAAATATAAATTATGATCCCTTCTCATCTCATCCTTTGAGGGCCTGTTAATGTGAGAAATTCCATTGATAAAATGATAGTGGCCAATGTACTACCAGGCAAGTTACCCCAGAGGTCCCAGAATAGAAGGGCTCACAGATCAAATTAAAATGCTCAAGTCTTATGGCTATTAAATTCATTTAAAAAAATACTAAAAAAAACCCCAAGAAGCAAAGGAAAGAGATGGGGTAAGTTAACACACTTAGGATAGGATACAAATAGGGTGAAGGACCACATTTCCCGAATCCTATGCTATGCAATGTTCATAAACCCTTCCTTTGTCTCCGTCTGTCTCTGTTGCATCAGCCTCACTGTTTATGAGAACCAGAGCTCAGGTTTGAAAAAGGAGCCCAATCCGACTGAAGGTGCTCAGGGGCAGTGAGACGCTCTGCTTATCTCAGCTGTAGCTCACTATTTAGCCTCCTGAACAGTGATGGGTTTTCTCTATTTTGAAAGGAACAATACTGAGTACCACCAAGTGGTGGCCAATTTATAGTATACTATATAGCCCAGGTGGTAGGATACCTTATGACTTGGTGTTCCCATTCCCTTTTATCTGAAAGTAATATCGTTATTTGTTACATTATCCATGTATTTTATTTATCTTTATTTTTATTTATTTATTTTTTAGAGATGGGTCTTATTCTTGCTAAGGCTGGTCTCAAACTCCTGAACTCAAGTGATCCACCTGCCTTGGCCTCCCAGAGTGCTAGGATTACAGGCACGAGCCGCCGCACCCATCCTCTATTTATCTTTAGCATATCTTACAAGTTACTAACTTCTTGCTGACTATACATGATTTCTGTGTATCTCAAAACTTTCGTCATGACCTATGTATGTAACACATCTTATGAATTCTGCCTATGTCTCAAAACCTACTTGTTTATTCTTGTTACCTATACTTCACACATCCTATGACTTTTGCTCATATCTTGTAAGCCCTTAGCTTACTATCTATGCTTGGTGCGTCTTACAAATTTCCTCCTTCACATTTGTTTTTGTGACCTCTAGAGGACAAACAATAGAGAAAATCAGAGCTAGTTCTTTGAAAAGATTAATGAAAGCAAGAAACTGGACTGACCAAGGAAAAAGAACCCATAAATTTTCAAATGTCCATGATACAAGGTACATCACTACAGATTCTGTAAACACTGAAAAGATAATAAAAGAATTATGAAAAGATTTATGTCAATAAATTTGACAATTTAGTCAATGTGATTTATAATGGAGAAAGAGCATATAATCTATAGATACAGAAAAGAGCATTTGGTAAAATTCACCCATTTATAGTGTAAATTCTTAGCAAATTAGGAACAGAAGAGAACCTCCCTAGTCTGATAAATATGTTTCTTTTTTTAAGTAAAAAAACTTAATGGTAACATGGGAAAAACTTTTCCTCCTGAGATTTGAACTGAGACGAGAACAGGTGTAGGTACTATTTCCACTTCTACTCAACATTATATTGGAGGTTTGAGGCAGTGTGATAAGAAAAAGAAAAACATAATGCCTGGATGTGAATAAATAAAACTTTTGCTAGGTATAATGGTTTGTGACTATAAGCTTAGCATGTTGGGAGGCCAAACGAAGAGGATTGCTTGAATCCAGTTCAAGATTAGCCTGAGCAATGTAGCAAGACACGATCTCTGCAAAAAATTAAAAAATTATCCTGTTATGGTGATGTGTACCTGTAGTTCCAGCTACTTGGGAGGATGAGGGAGGACGATCACTTGAGCCTAGGAATTGGACGTTTCAATGAACTATGGTGATGCCACTGTACTCTAGTTTGGGCAACAAACTGAGACCCTGTGCCAAAGAGATAAAAACAAAATAACAAAACCCACTTTCAATCTGTGCAGATGATGTGTTCATAAAAAATCCAAAGGATCTATAAGTAAAATGTTCAAATTAGTAAGTGAATTTATTAAGGTTGCTTAATAGAAGCTCAAACTTCAGAAATTGCTTTTTCTTTGCACCAACAACTAGAGAAGAAAGACTCCATAACTTCAACTTGGGAGAACAGAGAGAAACAATGAGCCCACAATGGAGATCCTTAAAAAGTTTAAATTTGGATGGGGTATGATCTGGTTGTAAAACAGAAGAAGAAAACACCTTCAGGCTTTTTAGAAGGATGAGAGAAGGATGTACAAGGAACACAATTCTCAAATTTGAAAAAGGAAAAATCTATAAATGTCTTAAGCACGTAAGTAAAGGGGTTGATGAAAATTGGAGGGAAAGTGAAAAGTTCTAGGAAGGGAAGACTGGCCTAAAAAGGCACATCCTGAGGACAAGGAAGGGAGGCAGGGTTCTTCTTAAAGCTAAGCAAGGAATCAAGGGAGACGTGGAGCTGTCCTTTCATCTCTTTAGCTCACCTCCATGTCCTGTAACCACCAGAGGCCTACTTCCTTTAAGAAAGACATGGACATGACATATCGATGGGATGTTAAACGGGTCAACCTCCCACTCACCAGATGGAATTTTCCTTCCATCCACCATAAACAATCTTTCTAGTGCTCCCTCACCTATACAACTTCAGATTTTTCTCTCAGCCATCCAAGGCTCTTCTTTCTCAAATGTGAAAATGCGTTCTGGTTTGGTAACATGAACCCTGTAGGACAGCAGTTCTCAACCTGTGGGTTGTGACACACAGAAACTGTATTAAAGGGCTGTGGCACTAGGAAGGTCGAGAACCACTGCTGTAGGAGTACATGATTCAGAATTTAAGGCCACCCACTTGGACTTGGGGGCCTCTGAAGACTGAAAAAAAGACATTTTCGGGGGCTGCACAACAAAGCTGCCCATTTACATCTTGGCATAGTCTGGCTATTTTGCTTAGGAGGTGAGAGAACAAATGCTTCCTCCAGGGTCAAAAAAGATAAGAAGAATCTTTGACCTCTGAACATTTTCAGTACTTCAGCGGCAAGAAATTTCTTTATACCTTTTCCTCATCACCCAGGGATATACTGGGGCCATTATGTGTTGCAGGGACCAGTAACATTGGAGGATGAGACTGAGAACTTCCTGTGGTGGTAGTGGTAGCATGTGGACCCTGCTCAAAAGATTCTGTATGGACATGATACTGGAGCATTGCAGCCAGCTGGTCTCTGTGAAGGAAGGCTTGCCCAGGTAATTGGATATTTATGATTACTGGGTCTAGATTTTGAAAGCTATCTTTCTCACGCTCCAGTGTCACTAATCCTGCAGTAACACATAATGGCTCCATATGAAGCAGTCATCCCTAGGTGATGAAGGAAAGATATACGGGAACTTCTTTCTTCTATCTTGCTCACAGAAAGGATGCCTGCACCCAACCTGGGTTTTGTTACATGTTGGAAGAGAAACAAAAACTTTATTAGAAAAACTTCTGCTTTTGGTGATGACAAATAGGCTTTTATCAGACAAATATTCCTACTGAGAACAACTTAAGGAAAAGAAAAACTGTATAGAAGACCAAAAAATGGAAAGCTGCTGAGGTACCTGAGATTTGAGAGACAACAATGCCAGAGAATTAAAAGACCAAGGTTGTCAAAGCAGATGAAGGCCAAACCTGAGTATAGCTTCTGCCATATGACCCTTAAGAGTCCTGGCTTTCTTCAGTGCTGTCTTTGGTAGACCACAAGCGGGGGCCCCAGGCCCTGTGGAAGGGCCGGCCTCTAAGTATTCTAATTCTCTCTCCAGTGCCTTAGACTAGCTGGGGACCATTGCCACTGAAACAGGTCACCAAGTCTGGTTCTGGTACAAGAAGATTGCTCTTGCTACATGTTCCATATTTCTTTCATGCGATCTTTTGAAATTAAGCCATAAGAATAGTGCTGATGTGCCAGTTTGGGGTGATAGATGGAATACAAAATGTGTTCTAGGCTCAGGTCTTATTATAAGGGTCAGCCGCCAGCCCTTGGGCTTGACCTACGTGTGTGAGTCCACGTGTTGGCTCATCCATCAGTGTTCTAACTACATTGCTGCCTGTGTTCACAATCCAAAGAAAACAAGGTGTCTTTGTTATGAGCATGCAAAGAAGCAGAGGGCAAGGATGGAGAAAGATATATTATGCAAAGGCTAATCCAAGAATGTAGATGTGTCTATACCAACTATCAGGCCTAAGGACATGAACCTCCAAGTTCAGAATAGTCAGGATGAACTTATATGGAGAGAACAAGGTAAAAGAGAGAAGAGAGATGTAAACGATGAACTTAAACTACACTTATCTAAAATGGTGTGTGTACTGAAAAAAAAAAAATGGTGTGTGTATGGGTGTGTGTAGTATAAAAAAGTTATGTATCATATATAAATGTATATAATATCTGAAGTAAATATGGCAAAATATATTTAAAGATCTATTAAAACTGGGCAGAGAGAACCTGTCTTAGCCATCTTGGGCTGCTATAATACGATAGTAGAGACTGGGTGGCTTAAACAACAAACATTTATTGCTCACAGTTGTGGAGGCTAGGAAGTCCAAGATCAAGGCACCTGCTGATCTAATGTCTGGTGAGGGCTAGTTTCTTGGTTTGCAGATGACATCTTCTCATTGTATCTTCACACAACTAAGAGAACAAGCTCTTTTTCTCATCTTATAATGACACTAACTCATCATGGGGGCTCCACCCTCATGACCTCATCTAATCCTAATTACTTCCCAAAGACCCCACTTCCTAATACAATTCCATTGGGGGTTAAAGGTTTCAACATATGAATTGGGCAGGGGGAAACAGACATGCAGTCTGTAACAGTATATTTTATTTATTTTTAATTAAATCATAACTGTGTACATTGATGCATTTATGGGGTTCAGGGTACTGCTTTGATATACAATGTGAAATGCTTACATTGAACTAAGTAACACATCCATCACAATTATACTCATTTCTTAATAGTGTAACAGTATATGACAGAATATTTTTCTCTATGCTTTTTGGGTTGTTTGAAATATTTCATAATTTTGAAAAATTATATAAGCAACAAAAAATTTGGCAAATGCAAACAAAATGAAAAATGGACATAAAATCTGGAGGCAAAAACCTTAAACAGGACAAAGAAGGATATATATATATATATATATAATTTTTTTTGTTTTAGACAGAGCCTCAAGCTGTTGCCCTGGGTAGAGTGCTATGGCATCACAGCTCACAGCAACTTCCAATTCCTGGGCTCAAATGATTCTCCTGCCTCTGCCTCCCAAGTAGCTGGGACTACAGGCACCCACCACAAAGCCCGGCTGTTTTTTGGTTCCAGCTGTCATTGTTGTTTGGCGGGCCCAGGCTGGATTTGAACTTGCCAGCTCGGGTGTATGTGGCTGGCACCTTTAGCTGCTTGAGCCACAGGCACCAAGCCAAAGAAGGATATTTTAATAATGACAAATGATAGTGTTCATTAAAAGACATGATGTTAATGCATGTTTATGCACCTAACAGCACAGGCTTAAAGTCTATAAAACTGCTAAAAATAAAAGGATGAAGTCATGAATCTTCATTTAGAGACAGAAATTAATACAACTCTCTTAGACAAAAATCAGTGACTCAAAAATTATTGAACTTCATTTATATATGATACGTGGATATGGGTATATTTATTAAATATACATATTTAAATCCAGTGGTAAATACACAGGAAACACTTACAAATATAGTAGATCCTCCATAGTTGACCACCTCCCTACACTGACCACCTCCTTAAGTTGACCTAATTTTTATAAACCAGACGTGTATTATGTATCAGTACAGTAGGCCTATTTCCTCCACCTTCATATATTGAAGAGTTTGTTACAGTCCCTTGGATGGTCAATTTACAGAGGTTCTACTATATAGATGACTGAGTAGATCACAGAGAAAATCTAAGTGCACCACAGGAACACTCTAGGCACAATGCAATAGGAGATGGAAAAATCTGCCTTGCTAAAGTATTCATGTATTTTTAAAAAATTAAAAATAAAATTATGAACATATTAGAAGTAGAATGAGTACATTTTGAAATATGTGACCAAAACTAAATTAAAAGGAAAATGCACATTTTGAGTAAATTATAAGTGGACTCTAGAAACTAGAAAGAAATGACCCAAATATTTAATGCAAAAACAGCAAACTTAGTTCCAAAAAATGTAAAAAATAGGAATTAATAAGGATTAAAATGAGATATTAACAAACAGAACAATGTATTATATTTCATTAACAAAATCACTAGATTTTAAAAGTATATAGATCAAAAACATCTGATTTAAAAAAGATAAAAAGAAACAACATTAGGAATGAGAAAGAGCATGCTATTATATATGTGGTCTGACAATTAAGTTTGTAAACTTGCCTCTGCACTCTTATATTGGAAGTACTGAACAAGCAATTTGGTAAGGTTCCATAACCTTGGTATTTTAGTGTCTCTCACAGTTGTTTGTGTTGATGTGTGGCATCTTGCTGGATAGTATTCATTATTGTTGCACGTTTTTATGTGCCATCGCAAGAATGTCAGAGCTTGAATTAGAGCAATGAACAAATAAATGAACCAACAAATAAATTTCTTATTAAGCTTGGCAAGAGTGGAAGTGAAATCAGGGGCATGTTAGTCCAAGTTTATGATGATAGTTGCATGAAGAAAATGAAAGTATACAAATGGATTAAATGTTTTTCTGAGGTAAGAGAAAGCATCACTGATGAAGGGAGGTCAGGGTGGCCAGTTATGAGCAGAACTGACAAAAACATTGCAAAAATTCATCAAATTGTGCATCAAAATCATCAGCTGACTGTAAGAAGCATAGCAGACCAAGTAAACATCGATAGAGAAATCGGAAACTGAAAATCTTGGCCAACAATTCATGGCTTTTGCATTATAACAATGCACCAGCTCACACAGCACTGTCTGTGAGGGAGTTTTTAGCCTGAAAATAAATAACTGTACTGGAAGACCCTCCCTACTCAACTGATTTGGCCCCCAATGACTTTTTTCTTTATCCAAAGATAAAGGAAATATTGAAAGGAAGACAATTTTTTATGACATTCAGTATATTCAACAGCGTTGATGGCTGTTCCAGAACGAGTTCCAAAAATTTCTTCAAAGTGTGGACCAGGCACTGTTGTCAGTGCAGAGCTTCCCAAGGGGAGTACTTCAAAGGCAACCACACTAATGTTCAGCAATAAGGTACATAGCACTTTTGGGGAGATGAATTTCTGAACTTAATTGTCAGACCTCATATACAGAAAAGATTTTAAATAAGAATCTAAGGTTTCTAGTTTAAAAATGTAAATTGGCCACAAGCATTTATCTTTCTCCTGAGACTAATATACTGCCCTTAATATATTCTAAAATGTATAAACCTACCAGAATGAGGGGAATGGCAGAAGCATTAATGTTAAAAACTTTGCAAACCAGAACTAGAGCTCCCTTAGTCTTAAAAGGGTATCTATACAAAACCTACAGCAAACATCATAGCTAAAGGTGAATGAGTGAAAGTTTCTCCTTAGATTAAGACCCTGTCTCCAAATATAGTCACATTCTGAGGGAGTTAGGACTTCAACATAGGAATTGGGGAGGCACAATTAAGCCCATAACATCAAGGAAAGATATGAGGAGCTGCTTTAGTTAGAGAATTCTAAAGATGTATGACAATTAAATGGAATATGTGATCCTAGACTGGATTCTGGATCAGATCTAGCAGAAAAAAAATGAGTCCTACAGATGAGATAATACTTTTGTACCATGTTAAATTTCCTTCATTTAACAATGACTGTACTGTATTGGTAGTTGTTATGGACAGAATGTTCATGTACCCTCAAAATTTGTATGTTGAGGTACTAACACCCAGTAAAGATGTATGTGGAAATGGAGCCTCCAGTTGTGGTTAAATGAGGTCATAAGGATAGGGCCTGATCCAATAGATCTTGGATTGTGTTGTAAGAAGAGACAACATAGAGCTTACTTGTTTTCTCTCCCCACAAGCATGCACTGAGGAAAGGTCATGTGAGGACACAGTGAGAAAGTGGCCATCTTTAAGCCAGGGAGGGAGATCTAACCAAACCTCACATCAGGTGGAATCTTTATCATGGACTTGTAGCCTTCAGAACTGTGAGAAATAAATTTCTATTTAAGCCACCCGGCCTATGGTACTTTTTAATGGCAGACTGAGCACACTAAAGACAGTGGTTATGTAGGAGAATGAAGTTATCTGCAAGAAATGCACACTGAAGTATTTAGGGGTAAGAAAGAAATGTGACTGCAACTTATACCCAAATGGTTCATAAAAAGATAATATGTATATAAATGCACATACGTAGGGAGGGAGGGCCAGAAAGAGAATCATAAAGCAAATGTAGTAAAACATGAATTGTTCAATCTGGTTGAAGGGCACATAGGGTCTCTGTATTGTTCATGGAAAATCTAACTTTGAAATTATTTCTAAGTAAAAAGTTTAAAAAAGTGTGGGTCCTTTTTGTTCTGTCAAACAAACAAAATAATTAGGAATTAGAGTAGTATATTGGACCACTAATATTTATAGAATCTTTCCAATCTGGTTAGGCTTGCTTTATCAAAGACTCTCTCCTTACATGGACACAATATTGGTTCTTTGTTTCCATAGCACTTGGAGATGCCCTAACAACTTCACTCTCTCTGTAGACCTGTGTCTGTATGACAAGTGGTTTATCATCATTCTAAAGATGTGGCTGTTGCATCTGAGATTGCGCTGATTGGGTTATCTTCACCAATTATCCCAGACTGTTAGAAGGGTCACTACACTGAAATTTATCCAAGGCCCTTGAAATTATTTCCTTGTTCCCTAAAGACATGAAAAACTGAAAAAAACCTTGCTTTTCCTTTTTAAAAAATTTTATACTTTTACCTTTAATTATTATACAAATGAAACATGTTCATTTTAGACAAATTACATAAGCAAAAGACAAACTTTGAAATTACTTGAAATTCAGTATTCCAAAACAAATTATACTCGCATACTGGCGTGAGAAAGGGACCTCTTGCGACCCCGCACAAGGAAGGAGAGTTGACCTGAGTGGAAATGATGGGAAATTGAGAAATACAAAGCCAGAAAATACAGGGAGAGGCAAAGAAAGACAGGCAATGAGAGAGAGGATGGCGTTGGGAGGGCTGATGCAGCTGATGACTGCAGCCAGTCCCTGAACTGTGGAAACAGCTTTGTTTATGCAGTATCTTAACAAGCTTGGATAAATATTAACACATGGGGTAGAGATCAACTTTAAAGAGGAAAATCTGTGTGCTTGTCAATAACAAAGTATGCATGGGCTGCATGACTTTTGGCAGGTGAAAATAATGTTGTTAAGGGAGGAGCAGTGGTTGGGGGTTGCTCCCTGAGCATTACCCAGGCTGTGGGGGCCCTGCTGGCCACAGCCTGCTCCCCACAAATTATCATAACCAGTAATATCCAAAAAGAACTTTTTGAAAATATATGTATATTTTTTAAAGTGTCACAGGTAACCCAAATCTTTTGAATATGGGAATTTGCATTGTTGTTTTGTAACCTGCTTTTTAAATGGAACAATATTCATATGACTTATCCTTTATCCTACAACATAATTTTTTTCTATATATATATATATTTTTTTTTTTTGGTTACAGTGGATTGCCGGGGAAGTTGGATAGCCACATGCAGAAGAATGAAACAGGATCCATTTCTCTCACCACTTGCAGGGAGAATGGGGATTAAGACCCCATTCTTGGCAAGGGAAACCACCCCCAGAAAAAGGGAAAAACAGAGAAATAAGCTGAGCAAGGCCAAATAAAAAGTTAAGCTAGCTTACTTTAAACCAGCAGCTAAATTACTTATCTGAGAAGTTCCTGCTTTTACTAGAAGCGAGGCCTGTAAGGAATACAGCTTGCAAACATCCCTACTGGGTCTGTAAAACACTCTGAAGAATAATGGCCATAAATGAAGCTACTTGCAAGACCTAAGAAGGAACATTAACCAGGCTATCTCCGCCCAGTCAACAGTCAAAGCAAATACCCATTGTGGGGATTTGTATTATGGCCAGGACAGAGATCAAGGGCATAACTCAAGCCTTGAAATATGGGCAAGAGGGTTTGTACCCTGATCACAGAGGAAGACCCCTCTGGGTGGAGATCAGAGGAAAATTCTTCTCTTCCACCAATTCTTCAGAGGAGCCTGAAGCCATCACATCTGCTCCACAGAGAACTAAAGGGGATTAACCTCCCCCATGGAATCTGTGTGTGTGACCACAGATGGAGGTTGCTGCCACACAAGCCTCAGGTTTCAGATTTCTCAAGGCTGCTCAGACCCTTAAAGTTAATGAGATAGAATAAGAACTAAAACGCTTACTCAGAGAAACTGCTGGTGTTTTTGTTCCCTTCCTCAGCTTATCCTCTAGGGTAAATGAGAAAATAGCCTTCAATAAAAGCTGAGTGGAACAAACACTCAGGGCCACTTGCTGGAACTCCACAAGCTAGAGGTGGTCTCTTGTGTTCCCACCTTTGAAAACTATTCTGCATGTCTTATCTCTTATCTCTCCCTGCTTTTAACTTTATTTTTCTTCAGTCAACTGCCCAGGGAAAACTGCCCCCAGAAAAAGGGAAAAACAGAGAGTATTTACAGACCCAGTAGGGATGTTTGCAAGAACCTCTGTTCTTCTCCCTGGTTGCCTAGAACTCAGATGGGCTGTGGCCCAGTTTCCCCATGCAGATGAGGGCAGTGCACCTGGGGCAGGACCCCACAACCACTCACAAAAATTACTTCAAGATGGATACAAAACTTAAATGTAAGGTATGAAACCCTAAGAATTATAGAAGAAAATGTTAGAAAAACTCTTCTAGATAGCGACCTAGGAAAACTCTCTTTTCTTTATGTGAGATGGAACTGAAGTCCCAAGTCATGCTTACCCAGAACATGACAGTGACTGAGGACACTTCTTACCATTTCCTACCTCTGCCTCACCCTGACAAAAAGTACAAAGCCCTGACCCTAGCTCTCACCTACCATGCTCTGTCTCCTTTCCATGGGGAGGCAGAGCCCAAGGTCTCTAATGCAGGCCACCTAGGATAGCTGACTTGGGATGTGAGGTGCACTCTAGACTCCTCTAGGTAAGCCCAGCTGGTCCCTATAAGGGCAGGCTTGCTGCTGGCCTGCGTGTTGGTGTTAAACTCCTTCCTGCTTCTGAGGGTGGCAGGGCACCCTCTTCTGCTCCCCTAACTCTTGGGGCCTCTTGAGATCCATTCCCTGAGAGCCCACCCAGCCCTGCTGCCCTCCCTGCATTGCCCCAAACTCTCTTGGAGGAGTAACCCCAGCCAGCCCTGGGGTTACCTTGTTCCAGCCCTTCCTCTTTGCCCTCTCACCACTTCTCACCATCTGCAACAAGATATAATTCCGAAATTATTTCTACTCCCTTCTCTGCTCCCCCACCCTTCTCATTCTCAGTTGTAGCAAGTCCCACACTTCCTCAGGGCCCTCCCCTGAGCGTGCCCAGGTGGAAGGCATATGTTACTTTTGGGAAGCTGCTGTGCTTTCATTCCTGGAGTCATTCGTCAGTTTGCAAAGGGCTGGATCCTGCACCAGGCACCAGGGGTCAGCCTCTGTCCTCAGGGCCCTGAGAGTCTACACTTCAAGAGGACCTTGTGTGAAACAGTCCCCTAGGTGTTCTCTATCTAGGAGTCAGTTCCAGCTGTTCCCTTGTCAGTGGGACCTCTGTTCTTCCTCCTGGTTGCCTAGAACTCAGATGGGCTGTGGCCCAGTTTCCCCATGCAGATGAGGGCAGTGCCCTGGGGGACAATAGTGCTGCCCTATTACCCTCCCCTCCACAGAGGGTCCATTGCCCTCCCTGGACTTATGAGAGGGAAAAGGAACCTCTACCTCATTTGGGCCTAAGCCAGCGGGTCTCAACCTGTGGGTTGCGACCCACAGGAACTGGATTAAAGGGCGGGGTATTAGGAAGGTTGAGAACCACTGCCCTAAGCACTTTGGGGTCTCTTGGTTCTAGCAGTTCTACCTCCACCCTAACTCCTCCCCTGTCCCCAGTGCTAGCAGCCTTGGCCACATGGCCCTCCTGAACAGAGAGGACTTTTGTCTTCTCGGTGTCTCGGTGGATTGAACAGAATCCACATGTTGATGGGGTACTGTCACATCAGACTTCTAAGCTCCTCCAAACAGGCTCCATTTTATACTTGTCTGCACTCCTGCACTTACCATAATCCTGGAACAGACATCCAAAGAATCAAACATTTCTAGTTGCTTCTCATTATTTATATGGCTGCTTTTCATGACTCATCTTAGGTTGTCTGTGCTTCCTAACAAGTTAGGGCAGCTACATGTACATTCCACCTTCAGTGACTCTCCTGAGTATTCCAAGATCTCCATCCCTGTGAAGAGCTCTGCCCAGGGCTCCTTGCCTTAAATCTCATGAGTCACCTTAGATGGCCCTCCATTCTCCAAACATATCCCACATATTCACCTCTCCTTGGCCTTGTCCACATCAAGCCTGTGGCCTAGAATTTCCTTTCTCTGGGGTCAGTCTACTGAATCCTTCTCTTTCTCTAAGAACAAACTCAAAACAACATGGTCTGACTCCCAGGCCACTACACTCATCTCCATCCTTGTCATGCACTAATCATATTCTACTTTATTTATTGGATACAGAGTCTCACTCTGTCACCCTAGATAGAGTGCCATGTTATCATAGCTTACAACAACCTCAAACTACTCCTGCCTTAGCCCCCGAAGTAGACCACATTGCCCAGCTAGTTTTTTGATTTTTAGTAGAGATGGGGTCTCACTATTTCTCAGGCTAGTCTCAAACTCCTGAGTTCAGGCAATCCATCTGCCTCAGTCTCCCAGAGTACTAGGATTATAGGTGTGAGCCATTGTGCCCAGCCCATATTCTACTTTAAATCACTGGTATTTCTTACCTTGTCTCTACCGTGTCTACCATGAGGTTCAAGAACTATGACTATGCCATGTCCATATCTCTCAGAGCACTGACCACTGGCTTGCCTATTATTCTTAATAATTGGACTAAAAATAGCCACTGTATACTGTTGTATCACTAGGTGCAGACACAGTGCTGTAGGTATTACATATTTCCTACCATTTAATTCTCACAGTTCCTTTGTGATGCTGGCAGCAGGTCCAATTGATGTGAAATCAATGAGGGTCACAAGGTCTTCTATGAAGGTGGGTGTGAAGGAGCTGGGTTGCCCACAGGTGAACTGTGGAAGCACAGACAACAGGTGAACTGACTCCTGCACCAAATGGACTAACGACCTCCACTGCAGGGACTCTGCTCATCACAGGAGGGACATAATTATGGTCAAAGGCTATCAGTACCTCTTACCTCTCGCTGTGTTATCCACACTGGCACCTCAGGCATGTGCCACTTACTGAAGCAGGCTTTAGGGACTCTTCCTTGATTGAATGGCCTCACACAGGAATTCCCATTTCACAGACAAGAACCAGATTGGCCTGTGTGAAGAAGAGCAGAGTAGGGCAGGTGTCTTAGTCTGTGCTGCTGTGATAAAATACCATTTATAAATATTAACAGTTAATAAATAATAATAGACATTAATTTTTCATAATTCTGGAAGCTAGGAAGTTCAAGATCAAGGTGCTGGCAGGATTGGTGTCTGGTGAGGACTGCTTCATAAAGCCCTTTTATAAGAGTTAATCCCATCACGAAGCACAGTCCTCATGGTCTAATCGCCTCCCAAGGGCCCACCTCTTAATACCTTTGGGTTTAGTTTTAATATATAAATTTTGGTGTTTTGTTTTGAGACAGAGTCTCACTTTGTCATCCTCAGTAGAGTGCAGTGACATCATAGCTCACAGCAACCTCAAACTCTTGGGCTTAAGTCATTCCCTTGCCTCTGCCTCCTGAGTAGCTGGTGCCCACCAGAACGCCTGGTTATTTTTAGAGACAAGGTCTCCCTCCGGCTCAGGCTGGTCTTAAACATGTGAGCTCAGGCAATCCACCCGCCTCATCCTCCCAGAGTGCTAGGATTTTAGGCGTGAGCCACCACACTTGGCCTTAACATATGAATTTTGGAAGAACACATACATTCAGACCCTAGCAACAGGGATGCTGTTACTCTAGCCTTCTCCCATGTATGCCAGGGGCATATGAGGGAGAGCAGGTGACATGAGGCTCTGAACCAGTGAGCAGGAATGTGGCGCTTACTGCTGTGGACATACAGTGGGAGACAAAACAGGCACTGAACAGATGAAGAGTCTCTGGTTGTGTACTTTCAACATCCATTATGTGTAGTTTTTTTAAAAAAAATCTGGCACTTTTTCTCTTCATATTTCTGTGTATGAGTGAAGTAGAAACTGTTGGGGCCCTGCCCAAATCCCCTTTATGAGCCAGGGTGCCCCTCTGCCATTTCTTCAGAGGATTGCCCTTGGCAAACAGAAGTCACCTGGCTAAAAGTGCCCTCCCCCTCACTCACCCCCATCCCTGGGGTGGGCGGCACCTATAACCAATTACTAACTGACAGCAGGTGCATGAGGCCCAGCCCCTTTGCCTTAAGTTGGATCAAGCTGTGAAGGGTCCTTTGTGCTCCAGAGCTCCTGTAGATCAGGCTGAGGCTGCACTTGGACAGAGATCACATGCCTGCTGGGCTCCTTCCCCCACCTCCTGTGCTTCCTGGTACAGAGACCACATGCCTGCTGCACTCCTTTCTCCCCTTCCTGTGCTTTCCTTGCTCCTCTACATGTTTCTGTCATGCCTCCCCCATGAAATCACCCCAGTAAGAATTTCTATCTCAGGACCTGCTTCTAGGGAACTAGTGTCAAACAGTAAATAAGCACAACTCCAGTGCCTTTCCTGTCTTCAAGGCTCTGTGTGTATAGATGTGTATGTGCAGGTATATGAACAAAATAGAGCACAAGATGATAAGTCTCTGGAAAGCCTGACTTCATAGCTCTACTTCTTTGCCAGCTGCTCCAGCCCTGCTGCCCGGGAATCATCAGACAAGCTCCCATCTCAGGGCCTTTGCACTTGCTTTTCCCTTTATGTTTTCCTGCTTTTCCTGCAGGTGTCCACATGTCTCATTCCCTCATGTCTCTGAAGTGTATGCTCAAGTGTCTCTTCTGGGGAGACCTCTCCCCACCATTTACAATGGCCACTCAGGCGTGGGCCCTCTCTCCCCTTCTCTGCTATATATTTCTCCAGAGTAACTACCACTTTCTGATATATACATTTTATATATTTGTTGATGTTGTTTATCATGTGTCTCTTCCCAACCTCTCTCTCCCCCCCAGAATATAAAGTCCCTGAGTGCAGGGGTTTTATCTGCTTTATTTATTACTATATCCCCATCCCTAGAACAGTGTCTGGTGCACAAGTACTTAAATACTGTTTGGGCCTAGCATGGTGGCTTATGCCTGTAATCCTAGCACTCTGTAAGGTTGAGGTGGGTGAATTGCTTGAACTCAGGAGTTTATGACCAGCCTGAGCAAGAATGAGACGCAGTCTCTACTAAAACAGAAAAACTATCTGGGCGTAGTGGTGAGCACCTGTAGTCCCAGCTACTCGGAAGACTGAGGCAAGAGGATTGCTCAAGCCCAGGAGTTTGAGGTTGCTGTGTACTACAATGATACTGTTACTGAGATTTCTTTCTTCAGTAATTCCTTGGTCTCAGGGATTTGAAGAATGAAACCACAGGAATACAGATCAGTGGTAAGATAGGATTTTATTAGACAGAAAGAAATAACAGAAGGAGTAAAAAACACCAGAGCTTCTAGCAGAGGGAAAGATCCGAGGTGGAAATCTCTACATGAGCTCTTTGTCTAGGGAAGCAGTTCTCAAACTGTGGGCCTGTGGGGGTTGAATGACCCTTTCCTAGAGGTGGCCTAAGAACATTTTGCATATCAGATATTTACATTTATATTCATAACCATAGAAAAATTATAGTTATGAAGTAGCAACAAAAATAATTTTATGATTAGGGGTCACACAACATGAGGAACTGTATTAAAGGGTGGTGGCATTAGGAAGGTTGAGAACAACTGGTCTAAGGGTATTAGGTCTTGAGAATTACACTTGGCCAGGACTTGGCAAATGGAAACATGTTTTCATCATTAATGAGTGTTATCGACAAATGAATGAATGTAGTCCCTCCAGCTCAGGGCAAAAGGTCAGGGTGTTCCCTTCATGAAATTTACCAGGCCTATGAAAACTGGAGTCCCTTGTCCAACCTTGAATGGGAGAACCCTATATCAATACCACTGCACTTTACCCAGGATGACAGAGTAAAAAAGAAAAAAAAAAAAAAAAAAAAAAAAAAAGAAAGAAAGAAAGAAGAAAAGAAAAGAAAAGAAAAAGAAAAATAAATACTGTTTGATTAAAGGAGGATGGGAGAGTCAAAAGTTAACTAATTGTCCATATTCCAGTACTACTTAACCTACTGGAAGCCAACATGTCTCAAACAAATAGAGCTCAAAGGATGGCCACCCCCACACCAGCTGAGAGCAGTAAAAAAAAAAAAAAAAAAACTCTTTGGCTAATAAAGCAGGGTGGACCATGCTGAGGGACACAGAGTTCTGGTACAATAAGCATATTTATAGCATGTGTGTGCATGTAAGCACAGAGCTAGGGGAGACAGACCCCTGCTGCCCCAGTGGCCAGCTCTTGAGGGGCAAAACGGAGGAGAGAAATGGTGATGTTTCCTGTTCTCTGTATCAGCATCTCTCTTTCGCAGATGACTTTGAGTTAAACTCTCTAGAGAACTTGAAATGGAACATACTGTATATACTCGAGTATAAGCCGATCTTTTTCGGCACAAAATTTGTGCTGAAAAACCCAAACTCGGCACAAAATTTGTGCCGAAAAAACTCGGCTTATACTTGAGTATACACAGTAACTGAAACTTGAGTTCATCATCCTCCCCCTCCCCATTTCTGCCCACAGTGCCAACATTTTCTGAGGCCCCCAATTTCCTTCCCTTTTCCTGTCCCAATCTGCCCTGGCATCCAATCAGTGGCCAGGTCCTACTAACTCTGCCCTGCATCCTTGCTGTCCATGCCATCCTCACACCTGTGGCTTCTCCCCTTCTCCCCCAACAGTGCCATACTCAAATGTTGCCCCAGGCTCCTGGCCCTTCCACCTCTCACCAACAATGCCAGGCCTCTGAGGGGGCCTCTTAGTCCCTTCCCTTAAGTGCTTATAAACCTTTAAAGACTTCAAAGGCCTGCTGTGTAGAACTCAACCCAAATTCAACCTAGTAATCAAGAGACCATCCTACTCACCCTCAGGCACTGCAAGTCTCTTAGAGTGCATCACACATATCAGGTGCTCTAGTGACCTTAGCAACATTGGTCTTGATTAATGTTCCCCTGCAGAAGTAATCAAAAGGGAGGGAAACCAACATTTTGGTTACTGAGCACCTACTACATTTGCTGAGCACCTACTACACTCCAGGCAATGAGTGTAATCTTGTAATTACACTTGTAAACTTGGAATCTATTATATGTTTTATTTTCTTTCACAATAAGCCTTGTTCAAAACAAAGATCCTCTGACAGTGAGTTTCCCAAGCGCACCTTTTTCTGAATGAAGCATGTGCTCTCCACAATCATCTACAATTCTCTAATTCCATGATATAATTACATATGCCAGATAGGCTCACCATGCAGCATGTTTTACAATACTCTATGCCACAATGACATTCAGTAATTCTATTAACTAGAATATTCCATTGACCAGAAAAGCCCACTCTCTCTGTTGCTACCAGTATCACTGCAACATTATGACACTAAACAAAATATGGAAGCACTGAACAAAATTTAAAGAGGAATGCACCAGGGAAAATACACCCACCAGATTAGACACCCCAGATTCATATTTTAGTTGGGACCCCTGGAGAACTTCATCTGGGGACTGGAGCCAATCCAAAAGCTGGTCAAACCTTGCAAACACCACAGGCCAGCTTTGCATCATCTCAGTCCCTGACTGGTTGAGGTACTCCACTCCTACTTTGATTGCCTGCCAGAGGACAGAGTGTATCCTCTGTGGAGGGAGACACAGACTTCCAAAGCATCTAAAATTTTCCACCTATAATTTCCAGCATTCAATACAAATACTATTCATATTAAGAACTTGAGCCAAGAGAAGAAAGGACAACAGATACTAGCCCTCAATTGACCATAATTTTGGACCTAATAGGTAGGAAATGACTTTAAAATGATGGGAAATCCATATGTTCAAGTTAAGGTATGGTTAAACAGAGAATATCACCAGACAATTGGAATGTAGTTTTATTTATTTATTTATTTTTAATTTTTTATTGTTGGGGATTCATTGAGGGTACAATAAACCAGATTCACTGATTGCATTTGTTAGGCAAAGTCCCTCTTGCAATTGTGTCCTGCCCCCCAAAGGTGTGGCACACACCAAGGCATCACCCCCTCCCTCTTTCCCTCTCTCTTCTCTTCCTTTCTCCACCCCCCATCTTTCTCTCTCTGCTCTCCCCTTCCCCCACCCCCACCGTGACCTTAATTGTCATTAATTGTCCTCATATCAAAATTGAGTATATAGGATTCGTGCTTCTCCATTTTTGTGATGCTTTACTAAGAATAATGTCTTCCACTTCCATCCAGGTTAATACGAAGGATGTAAAGTCTCCATTTTTTTAATGGCTGAATAGTATTCCATGGTGTACATATACCACAGATTATTAATCCATTCCTGGATTGGTGGGCATTTAGGCTGTTTCCACATTTTGGCGATTGTAAATTGAGCTGCAATAAACAGTCTAGTGCAAGTGTCCTTATGATAAAAGGATTTTTTTCTTTTGGGGTAGATGCCCAGTAATGGGATTGCAGGATCAAACGGGAGGTCTAGCTTGAGTGCTTTGAGGTTTCTCCATACTTCCTTTCAAAAAGGTTGTACTAGTTTGCAGGCCCACCAGCAGTGTAAAAGTATTCCCTTCTCTCCACATTCAAGCCAGCATCTGCAGTTTTGAGATTTTGTGATGTGGGCCATTCTTGCTGGGGTTAGATGTATCTCAGGGTAGTTTTGATTTGCATTTCTCTAATAGATAGGGATGATGAAAATTTTTTCATATGTTTGTTAGCCATTCATCTATCTTCTTTAGAGAAGGTTGTATTCATGTTTCCTACCCATTGATATATGGGATTGTTGGCTCTTTTCATGTGGATTAATTTGAGTTCTCTATAGATCCTAGTTATCAAGCTTTTGTCTGATTCAAAATATGAAAATATCCTTTCCCATTGTGTAGGTTGTCTCTTTGCTTTGGTTGTTGTCTCCTTAGCTGTACAGAAGCTTTTCAGTTTACTGAAGTCCCATTTGTTTATTTTTGTTGTTGTTGCAATTGCCATGGCAGTCTTCTTCATGAAGTCTTTCCCCAGGCCAATATCCTCCAGTGTTTTTCCTATTCTTTCTTTAAGGATTTTTATTGTTTCATGCCTTAAATTTAAGTACTTTATCCATCTTGAATCAATTTTTGTGAGTGGGGAAAGGTGTGGGTCCAGTTTCAGTCTTTTACATGTAGATATCCAGTTCTCCCAACACCATTTATTGAATATGTAGTCTTTCGCCAAGGTATGTTCTTGTTTGGTTTATCAAAGATTAGGTTGTTGTAAGATGTTAGTTTCATTTCTTGGTTTTCTATTCAAT
>CAUYPK010097325.1:0-11217 GCA_963574355.1 Loris lydekkerianus | reverse complement strand
AAACATAGCCCCTGTCTTAGGTTGCCTGCTCTTGCAGTTTCAGTCTTACCCGTCATGGGGATACAAACATCAATGGTTTGGTCCCTGTCTTAGGTTGACTGAATGCAGAGTGATCTTACCCGTCTTTGGGTACTATGAATGGAATCCACCATGCAGCCTCTCCATATCCTGTCTTAGGTTGTCCCCGCTTTGGGAATCTTACCCGTCATTGGTGCTATGGACGGCGGTGAAGAATAATAGTTAGATTCTTGTTTAATGAGCCAGTGATATTGGACCTCGACCAAGTCCAGTAGCACTTATTTAAATAAGAGTACCAGATAGTATGGAGTTATTAGTAATAATAAGTGAAGCGGGAGAGCTTACTAACTCTAGAGTTGATATTTTGGGGATACTGGGGGCTAGAATGCTACTTTCTAGAGTGCACAATCTCGCCTAAGGTCCTACTGACATTTTCTTTTAAGGAATATTTAAAATTCTCCTGGTTGAATTCGCAACATAGAACAAACCCAATCTCCAAGTCTTATAGATTATCCACAATAAAGACAGAAATGTGTGTGAAGTTTTGTTTTTATGTTTTTATGCTTTATATTTCAAAATAATTGTGGCAGAATCAAATCACAGATAATGAAAAAGTAAATAAAGTGTTTTCAAATTGTAAATAATTTATTTCTGAGCACTGTCTTTAAGACATTTGAAAAGTAATTTGATAATTGATAATTTATGAGAAGAGTTTAAATATTTTAGAAAAATACAGAGTATGGTGTTAAGGGGCAGGCCAATCTATCTGCATTAATTTTGCCTTTTGTATCTCTCACAGTACTTTTATATTTGCACATTCATACCTATTTTCTCCTCAAAACAAAAACTCCAGTGTATATCAGTTCTGACCAAGACACTTAAAATTTCTCCATTCATTGATATTCTGGAATCAGGTAGTGCTTAGTCAATTTACCCAAACTATTTAACTTCACGTTGTTATGGAATCCATTCTGAACAGCATACTAAGTTCTTTTAAAAAGTAGTTATTATCAATACAAAACAGTATTAGCTGCCGACAAGTAAAATAACATTTTATTTTTAAGAAGCACTTTGATGTTAAGCATGCATATGAAAGTCAAATTTTATTATATTAATAACAATGATCCTTGCAAAATTATAATTTTTATACACATATCTTCATAAGTGTCAACACAACAAATTCAGAGCTAATATATAATTATAAATAGTCGAACTTATAGTTTTCTTTTTTAATTCCAAGCACTCTGTTTGGTGTTTCATAAAAAAAAAACATGCTTCTGATCCAGGCAAAGAAAGACAAGTAGTGCATGTTCTCACTCCTATGTGGGAGTTAAAATTTTGATAGCATCGAGGTGGAGGGTAGAATGGTGGTTACCAGAGGCTGGGAAGGAGGAGGGGGAGGGGCAGATGAAGACAGGTTGATTGTTATTATAAAAATGCAATTAGATCAAAAGACTTAAGTTCTCATATTTGATAGCAAAGCAGAGTGAGTATATTTATCAATAATTTAACATATATTGCAAAATAGGTAGAAGATGTAGAACGTTCCCAACACAAGGAAATGACAAATGTTTGAGGTGATAAAAATCCTAATTACCCTGGTTTGATCATTACACATGTGTACATGTATTGAAATATCACGTTATATGTCCAATTATTAATATGTATTAATAAAACTAATAAACTACAAAAAATCATTTTTATTCTGAAGATTATATTTGTTTTTACATGCAACTCTGAGGAGTGTGTCTAAATTTAGTGAAATTTCTCATAGAATCTAGAGATGTCTTTTCATTTCCTTTTCTAATGTTATCCAATCCCATGACTTCCCTTTCCATCTATAAATAGATAATTTTCAAGTTTTTATCACTAACACTAACTATTAAAAAATGCAATGCAATGTATATAAATGTCTACTTCACTTTTCTACTTGCATGTCTGGAAGCGCATAAAGAGCTTCGTAAATCAAATCCCTAACTGCTGATAACCACAACCAGATGTACACAAAGGTCATTCATATGCACTAACAAATCAGTTTGTGCAATACTTCTTACGTCGGTAAATATGATGATGGAAAAATTATGATTATAAAACGAATACATGCTTTTCATAGAAGAATTGCAAAATATAAACGCATAGGAAATTTTACCTGTTATCCAACAACAAAGTAGTCATAGAACATTCCTGGATTTCCCCCACTATACAAACAAATTTACAGAGCTCTTTCTTTCTCTTACACTATATCTTAGTTGTGACATTTTCTTACCTTATAGATGCAATATAAGTATTTTCAAATCTTTCTAAATATTCTAATTGCAGATTGTATTTGAATTTCTTTTTTATAAATATTTCTATATTTTTACATCATATGTTTCTTATGGCCAATGACCTCTGTATGTAATTTCATATTTAAGAACAAAAAACTAGAATGTGTGATTGTAATCTCTACTCAATGGATAGGATTCACATAGGACAGTGGATAAAAATCAACTATTTTGCAGAACAGAGATGCTACTAGGCCATGAGTTGCCATTGGGCAAATTAGAAAAAGGCAACCATTTCTCTGGGTAGATGCAGCCCTGGCACACCGGGAAGCGGTATGAGAGGTATTCCTCTTCTACGTGCCTTCCTGTCCAGATATCTGCAGGGTGCAAAATGAAAGTGTATTCCATGCCCCTAACACTATGGGATGCTAAAATCCACATGGACACGATACTGACATGTGCTTTAGCTGCTCTCTTCCCCCCAAAAAGAATTAATTAATTTACTTTACTGAAGAAGCCTCTGAATTTTATTCTATGATGAGTCAAGTCATTCTGTCCTTAAGAGTAATGAGAAAGTCAAACAGTTAATGAAACAAATGTCACTCAATCCTTTATTTTTCATCCACATGTCATCTCCACACCATGTGTGGTACCTGTGGCTCTAGGGCTGTAGGGTTTCAGACTTGTGGCAGGCATAGCAGCTCTACCTTGTCTCGGAATATTCTTCTACACAATACTTTCTTCACTCGCCTTCCCAACTTCTATCTTCCAGAAATGGATAAAATCCCTTTTACAGATATTAAGTCTTTTTTTATGGGTTTATGTTTATTCCTTTATTATCATTTAAATGAAGCTTGGGGGGTGGGGAAAGAAGATAAAACATTTTACTCAAATCACCTCTTTAAAAAGCCCACAAGGCATTTTAAAATGTAGTCATAAATTTTTCCCCAATCATGCCCTTCATAAATGCCTAAGTGCAATATTTCCATTCACTGCTTAAAGAGGCAGTTCTTAATTTTCATGTTTTGTTTACTTCTGTATGACCTCGTTTTAAAGAGTGTTATACAAGCCTCTTGTTTGGAAAAAGGATAGATTTACTTTTGCCATCTCATGATTGTTGAATAGAATTATAGAATCTCATTAGACACTAAGACTTTTTTTTTTTTTTTGGAGACTGGTGTTTCTCTCTCACCCAGGTCTTGCTTGCTCACATTGGCTAGAATACAGAAGCATCCTTATAGCTCACTGCAACCTGCAAGTTGGACTCAAGGAATCCTTCTGCCTCAGCTTCTCAAAAAGCAGGAAAAATAGATTTGTGCTGCTATACTCAGCTAATTTTCCTATTGTTTTAGAGACAGTTTCTTTCTATGTTTTTCAGGCTGGTTTTGAACTCAATCTCAATCGATCTTGCCATCTTGGCCCCAAAGTGCTAGAACTACAGGCATGCACCACCACCAGCTTCTTCAAAGACTTATAACAAGTTATGCACTGCTCTAATTTCTGCCTACTCAGAAATTATCTTTTCCTTCTATTTCCTGCATTGTTATAGTTGTTTATGACTGTATAACTACCTATGCAAGGAAGTTAGTGACTAAAAAAGCAACCATTTTCTTATTCTTCACGCATCTGTAATTTGACAAGAGCTCAGTTGAAAGATTTTCCTGCAGTGCCTGAAGGTTTACTATATGGTTGCAGTCAAAAGCACTCAGGGCTGGGACACCCAAAATGACTTTCCTTAAATGTCTGTCATCTTCATTAGGACAGCTCAAAGGTCTCTTGTGTGGTCTCTCTGAGAAGATAGTTTATATTTCTTTACCTCATGGCAGATGGCTTCAAAGTGCATGTTCCAAGAAACCAACCCTACTGTGTGAAAGACATACAACTTAAAGCTTATGAATTGTTTATTTCTATAATTTTCAACTTAATATTTTTATATCACAGTCGACCATAGGTAACTGAAACCAAAAAAAGCAAAACTGCCCTAGATTTAAGTCTCTTATCCAGCTTGAGTCAATTTTTGTATGCGGTGAAAGGTGTGGGTCAAATTTCAGTCTTTTCAGGTGGTTATCCAGTTCTTCCAGCACCATTTATTGAACAGGAATTCTTTCCCCCAGTGTATGCTTTTGTTTGGTTTACCAAAGATCAGATGGCAAGGTATGACACACCTCCTAGGGACGAGATGCATTTAGAAGAGGATAGTCCAACAGTTACTTGTTCCTTGGCTAAAAACTCCCTAACAGACAATGCCATGGGAGCTGGTCCATTGTCATTATGCAAAATCCATAAGGCTTTCGGCCAAGATTTTCAGTTATGATTTTCCTCTATCTCTATTATTCTTATTTTTCCTGCTATGTTTCTCACAGTTGGCTGACAATTTTGATGTACAATTTGACAAATTTTTACAATGTTTTCTTCAGTTTGGCTTGTTCCTGGCCACCCTGACCTCTCTTTATGTGGCCCTGTCTTTCCCCTCAGAAAAAGCATTTAAACATTGGTCCACTGCCATTTTCTTCTTGAAATTATTCTCATAAACTTGGACTACCAGGTTCTCAAATTCACTTTGAGTCTTGCCAAGTTTAACAAAAAATTCCAAGTGTTTGTTGGTTGCTCTAATTCAATCTCTCACATTTTTGCACCAGTGCACAAAAACATGCAACAACAATAATGAACACGTCTCAGCAAGACACTGCCAGATATCAACATAAACACAACAGTGAGATACTGGTATACCAAGGTTATGAAACCTCACTGAATTGTTTGCCCAGTACTACCAATGTAAGTTCACAGTGGCAAAGTCATGAACTTAATTTACACACCACAGGCTTCAAATACAAATTTATTGAATAATAATAATAATCACTTAATTTCCTGAACACATACTATGTGTCAGTTACTTTTATAAATGTTTTACATCACTTTTTTCCTATACATCTTGTGTAGGATTGAGGTAAAAAACACATTGATATTCACTTAGTACTCTCTGCTGTAGTTTCATTTTAAGGATGAGGTAACTTTTATGATTTGCTCAAGAAAAACACAAGACATGAAGTGAGATTCTCTGAATTTGTCACTGGCTTTTACATTTTATCATAGAGATTTAATATCATAAACTTTCATTCTTATAGCAATTATGAACTTTGGCCACAAGACAAAAAATAATTGATAGAACCGGTACTAGGGGGTTGGAGCAAGCTAACAACAGCAACAACAAAAACATATTCAGCAGATGGGGGAATCAAGTCATAAGAGTCACTGAACTCTTAACTGTTATAAGGTGCTATTTAAGAAATCTGACAGTAACTAATTAGTGGGAATAGAGATGTTAAAAGCATTGACATATGAGAATATATACACAGTATATATGGATAAGTATGTGTGTGCACAAGCACATTATATATGTCTGTATATATATATACATAAACAGACAGACAGGGACAGAAGAAGAGTGGTGGAGAGAAAAGAGACAGAGCAAGAGTGTGTCAAGTCATAAGTAAACAGTACACATAGTGACAGATTCAAAAATTAAAACTATATCAAAAAAGATCATTTATTTTCCTCTTTGAACATGCGGATATAGAGAACACGCCAAGGCTCTAGAATCTCTAGATTTGCATTTGATGATATTTGTATTCTGAAAATACAAAAATGTTGGGAGATAAGATTTTGGTAAAACAAATACTATTTTAGAAATTGGGGGAATGAATTGCCAATGAAAAGAATTGTTCAGCCTTATTTGAAATTTGTTTTAATATAGATTTTAAAATAAACCTTGATATAATTAGAAAACTCCTCACAAACCTTTCTGTCTAATAAAATAAGATTTTTATTATTGTTCTAAATGTCTCAGAGGATTTTTTTTCCCCTTTGTTAGGGGATGTAATTATCACCAATTTTCTTCTTTGACTGACTTCTCAAAAAATTATAATGAGAGCACTCAAATGTTTTGCCATTGAAAAGTTTATGAAGGCAACATACTAATTTCAGAACTCTCTTGATAGAAAAAATACAAGCAAATTTTATTTTTCATATATAACCTCTCTTTTTTCTTTATACAGGATAACAGCAAAATAGACTACAGCTGAAAGACCCCCTGAGGTATTCATAAATGACTTCTGGGAAATATTACTTATTATAACTTCTATTTAGAACCCCAAATAAAGTCACGGTTATTTTGTTGTTGTTGTTGAATAGAATAATTCAAAGTAATTTTTATTCCAAAAACATACAAAGGGAAATGCAGTAAGATTGCCTTTATTTTAAGCTGCCCATTTTTCTTCCATTAAGTGATTTTTGCCTTGAGAACATTGTGTAATAATGTGTTATTGGAAGTCACATGGCTTATTAAAAACAAAATTTCATGACCTGTTTGGATTTGTCTATGCAGTAATCAGGGTTCAGAAAGTAAAGCAAAAACCATTCTAGTATTTATAAGAAATGGAAAAAGACAATAGAGGCTAAGAACTGGGATTTAATACAGGAAATTGGTTAAACAGGTTTTGAAAGAGCTGAGAAGATAAGCAAGAGAGGGTGAGACATACCAGAGAAATGCAGGAACAAGAAGATGCCACTTTGTCTGGAGCTGAGGGACAATGATGGAGGAGCCCTGAATACGGCAGGGAGGCTGGGACCATTAGGAGAGAGCTGGGACCTCAGCAGGCAGACTGTGGTCCACAGGACGACCGAACAGCACAGATCTAGATGTTAAGATAACTAACTTATAACTCAGGCTTTACCTTACAAATGCAAACAATGTAACCTAACTGTATGTGCCCTCATACTAATCTGAAAATTTAAAAAAATGATAACCAAATTGGCTCAAACCAATCTAGATGTCTTTGCAATTTACCTGGCACATAATAACTAAAAATCAATAATTGTGTCAAACCCCAGCAGAAAATAATATATAAAATAAATTATATATTACGTAGCTATACTTAGAAAAATGTTCTCCAGTTCTTTCCAACTTAATAGTAAATTCTTTCATATCATTACTTCAGCACATCCTTACTCCCCTCCCCTTTTCCCACCTTTTTAACAATTGTATTCAGAGTTCAGGAGGGTTATCTGTTCTACTCATAAATTTTTCCTCAGTATAGAAATAGATTTCTTTATTTACTAAACCTTCATTTTCATCTAAAGTCATGAGACAATGAAAATTTTCAGGGATACTGTGTATATTCAGAAGTATTTTTTTGACTGAAACAAACATAGGCAAAACCTTCCTGATGAGAAACAAAGAGCCCAAATAAGAGAAAATAAATGTCTAAATAATATCAAATCATGGGATCTATAATAATTATTTATTATTTTGCACATAATTACAATACAAATAAAGTTTTTCATACTACAAAGTTGTTTAATGGCCCATGCCATAACTACAATATAACTTGAGTTTTGCACCTTGATTTCTGTGGGGATTTCTGTGTGTGTTTGATGCAAGCTAGTTGATATTTGGTATTCTGGCACCTGATAGAATCATGTATTGGTGTTTGTTAAGACTTTTTTTTTTTTTTTTTGCAGCAATGATATTTTCTGATTTTTACTATCAATTTTATGTTTGGGCTATGCCTTCTTGCACAAGTCAAATAATCTATAATCTTTACCATTTAAATTATTTTAGACCAAATATTTTTAAATGTCATTAAAATATAAAACAGTATAGACATATTTTAATATACTTAATACCTTTCATATTGTTCATATTTAAAGGTTTTTTGATTTTGAAGGTTTTATTTGAATATATTTTGATTATGCTTATATAATAATTTTATGTTTATTAGATCAAATGTTAGAAATTTTTCTTTAATGTCAAGATAGTTTGGTGACACAAATTATTTTAGTTACATGTATTGATTTTTTTATGCTTGAGTTAGGGTTATAAGCGTGACCATCACCCAGATAGTGTTCATTGTAACCATTAGGTAGTTTTTACCCACCCTCTCCTTATCCTTCCCCCTGTTTGTTTTCTGCTGAGTTTTACTTCCCTCTGTGCACAGATGTGCTCATCAGTTAGTTCCAATTTAATAATGAGTACATGTGGTGTTTGTTTTTAAATTCTTTAGCTACTTTACTTAGAATAATGGTGTTGAATTCCATCCAAATTTTTAACATTTTATATTAACGTATAAAATTATAAATTTTATAAATTACATCCAATATATAATTACAGGCCCTTTGTAAATCTATAGGCCTAATTATAACTAATTAAGGCCCTTTGTAAATTTATAAAATTTATATAAATTCATATAAATGTAATTTATATAAATGTAATCTATTTAAATTTATATAATGTAATTATATATTACATATATATTTATATAATTATATATATAATTATAATGTATTTATATATTATAAATTTGTAAACTTTATATAAATTTTATAAATTTACAAAGGGCCTTAATTAATCCTTCTTTGTGGTTGCATATTATTTCACAGTGTACATATACCATATTTTATAAATCCAAATTGTTATAAAATTTATATTTTATATAATATAAAGGGCCTTAATTAATCCCTCTTCGTGGTTGCATAATATTTCACAGTGTACATATACCATACTTTGTAAATCCACTCATGAATTGGACACATGGGTTGCTTCTACATTTTTGCAAGTGAATTGCACTGCAACAAACATTCAAGTGCATTTTGATAAAATGATTTATTAGCCTTTGGGTAAATACCCAGTAGTAGAATTTCTAGATGGAATGGTAGGTCAACTTTTATTTCTTTGAGGAATCCCCATATTGTTTTCCACAAAGGTTGTACTAATTTGCAGTCCCTTTTTTATCTGAATCCATGCCAGAATCAATTGTTTTTGAACTTTTTAATAAAAGCCATTCTAAGTGGGGTAAGGTGATATCTCATTATGGCTTTTTTTTTTTTTCAGTCTTCAAATATTGACTGTACTCTGGGTCTTTAGCATTGTATTAAATACCATAGAGAATATAAAATAAATAAAAATATATTTTATTTTCTACATAAGGAATATAAGTAAAAGTATAACTTCGTGTACTGCTCCGAATACTTTTGAGACACTTTTTACATTCATATGCTTTTTTATAATTTCAAAATGATATTTCCCTGATGATTAGTGATGTTGAACATTTTCCCTATGTTTATTTGTCATTTACCTATCTTATTTTGAAAATCATTGCTCATGTCTTTTTCCCTCTTTCTCATTGGATTGTTTGTTTCTTCTTGCTGATTTTCTTGAGTTCGTTGTTTGTTCCAGTTATTAGGCATTTATCTGGTATAAAGTTTGCGAGTATCTTCTCCCATTTTTTAGACTGTCTAGTTGCTTTGTTTATTATTTCCTGAACTGTTCAGAAGTTTTTTAATTTCATCAAGTCTCATTTATTTATTTTTGTTATTGTTGTGATTGTCATTGGCGTCTTCTTCATAAATTCTTTGCCTAGGCTGATAACTAGTTTTTTTCTAAAAATTTCTTTTATAGTGCATAGAGCTTCTTGCCTTACATTTAAATCTTTTATCCATCTTGAATTAATTTTTGTAAGTCTTGAGAAATATGGATCCCGTTTCATTATTTTGCACATGCCTATCCAATTTTCCCAGCACCATTTACTGAATAGAACTCCTTCCCACCCATAAACATTCTAATCTGCTTTGTCAAAGATAAGTTGAATGTTTATGTATGGTTTATATCTTTTGTCTGTATCTATTTTTATGCCAATATAATGCTGTTTTCATTACTATGACTTTGTAGTATAGTTTGAAGTCTGGTTATGTAATGCCTTCAGATTTGTTCTTTTCGCTTAATATTTCTTTAGCTATTCAGACTCTTTTCCACTTCCAAACTAAACATAGCACTATTTTTTCTAGATCTGTGAAATACAATGTTGGTAATTTGGTGGGTACTGCATTAAGTCAGTAAATCACTTCGGGTATTAAGGACACGTTAAAGAGACAGAAAGATCACAAATTAACAATCTAGTGACATGTCTCAAGGAACTAGAAGAGGAAGAACAAATCAAACCCAAACCCACAGCCAGAAGAAGAAATAACAAAGGTCAGAGCAGAAATAAAATAGAAAATACAACAAAACAAAAATAATATAAAAGATCAATGAAACAAAAAGTCATTTGTTTGAAAAGACAAACAAAATTGATAGACATCTTAAGAGGTTAACCAGGAATAGAAGAGAAAGGACCCACATAAATTCAATCCGAAATGAAGAAAGAGATATTACAACTAATACCACAGAAATACAAAATATAATCTTAGAGCTGTTTTTAAAGCTCTACATTTATGCTGTTAAACTGCCATCTGTAATACTAATTAACTTCAACTCTCAGCTGAACTATATGGGGATATATAATTAATAACATTATTATAAGTAAGTAAGAAAATTAATCCAAATTTTGGTTATAAATAAGATACTGAACTACTGGTCATACTTGCAGAAGCAGTACTGAGGGACCTTAGTTTTAACTACTTTTAGATTAAATGATTTTCAAGTTTTATTTTGAAAAAAAAAATCGCGTAAGTTAAGAGTTCAGCTTTATTTTGCTTAAATCAGAAAAGGGAAACAAATCAGAGAAGGGAATATGCTTTCAGTGGAGATGAACAGATAAAGTCCTGAAAATAAAATTGAGATGTTGTGATTGTCAGTTTGTGTGCCAGTTTGGTTAGACTGTAGTCTCCAGTTATTCAGTTAAACACTAACCTTGGTGTTGCTCTGATGGAATTTTACAGTGGACTTTCAATAACAGAGATTTTCTTCCATGACTTAGCAATTATGAATAGGGCTGCGACAAACATTCTGGTACAGATATTCTGCACTGCTGGTGGGAATGCAAATTAATATATTCCTTTTGGAAAGATATATGGAGAACACTTAGAGATCTGAAAATAGATCTGCCATTCGATCCGGCAATTCCCCTGCTGGGCATATACCCAGAAGACCAAAAATCAC
>CAUYPK010097322.1:0-14881 GCA_963574355.1 Loris lydekkerianus | reverse complement strand
TCTGTCTCTACTAAAAATAAAAAAAATTAGCCAGACATTGTGGCACATACTTGTAGTCCCAGCTACTCAGGAGGCTGAAGCAGAAGGGTCCCTTCAACCCATGATTTGAGGTTACTGTGAGCTGTGATTCCATGGCACTGTACCCAAGGTGAGGGAGTGAGACTGCCCCCAAAAAACAAACAAACAAAAAACAAAACCAAAAAAAAAAACAAACTATATTTGCTTTATAAACAGCTTCACAGAAATTTTCTTAAAAAACATAGTAATATATTTCTTCACTTTCATTTTTTCCCTCTACATACATTGCTTACATTCTTAAAAACAGTGCTGAATAGAAGTGATGATAATTGGGGTGTGTATACTTTCAAATTTTTAAATGGATTACTTTGAAATTTTTTTTATTTACTTATTTAGTTAGTTAGTTACTTATTTGAGGGAAGGTTTCACTAAGTTGTCCAAGCCTGGCTTAAACTTCTGAGCTTAAGCAATGCTCCTACCTCAGCACCCATTGTGCCGAACTTCTCATCACTTTTATGTTGTCATTGTCCGATATTTCCTTTCACTTTGCTTTATATTTAGCAATTTGTGTTAGTCAATGTATATATTTTCATATTTATTCACATTCATATTTTTCCTTTGGCCACCATTTTTCTTCCACATTAAATCTTCTTTCTAGTATTGTTTTTCTTTTCTTCTCAAACTATAAAATTGAGAATACTTTTATTGGTCTCTTTTGATATCAAGTCTGTGTTATGATTTCTAAAATGTCATATTGTTCATTACTGAATAATACTTTAACTGACTGACCATAAAATTCAACATTGACTTATTTTTGGCATTCTGAAGCTTTCATTTCATTGTCTTCTGGATTCAACTGTTCTGCTTGAAAAGTGTGTTGAGACTGTTATTTTTCACTTATAAGCATCTCATCTTATCTCATCTTTCTGTTTTGCCTCTTTGCCTGCTTTTCTTTTTCTTTTTCTTTTTCTTTTTTTTCTTTTTCTTTTTTTTTTTTTGCAGTTTTTGGCTGGGGCCAGGTTTGAACCATCCTTGAGCCACAGGCACTGCCCTCCTCCTTGCCTATATTTGAAAAACCATTTTTCTCAGCCATTCCTATTTGTTGTTATTGTTCTGTTACAATTAGGTAGATAAACAATGAAACTCTTCAAGCTAAAGCTGTGCTATAGGCTTAATGTTTATCGTCCCTCCTCAAATCGATAAGTTAAAAGATAATCACCGATGTGATGGTATTGAAAAGTGGGGTTCTTAGGGGGTGATTAGATGATAGGGACAGACATGAAATGAATGGGATAGTTTTCTTATAACAAGTGAGACAGCCATCCACACACCAGGATGGGGGCCCTTATCAGATATTGACTGTGACAGTGCCTTGATCTGAACTTTAAATTTAGCATCTAGAACTGTGAGAAATACCTATCTGTTTTCTATAATCTATGAAGTTTATGGTATTTTTTAAAATAGCAACCCGAATAGAATTAGACAGAAAATTGGCACCAAGAGACAGAACTTTGCTTTAAGAAAAATACACAAAATGTGTACACAGTTTTGGAAACAGGTAGTGAGTAGAGGCTGAAAAAATGTTAAGGTGGATGCTTTAAGGACAGTATGTTACCATGAACTAACTGTTCAGGGTGATTCTGGGGAAGGTGCAGAAAGAAAAGAATGGTACTAGAGAGAAAGTCTCAACCTTCTTAGAGAACAAGACATGTCACAGTCTCTTTACAACGTAAATACACCAGGAAATCACATCTCTCCAGTCTCCAGCACCTTGAACTTGGACTTCTGAGCATGAGAAAATATATATTTTTTATTTAAGCCACTCAGTTTATGGTATTTTGCGTGTAATCTAAATACAAGCTCCTTTTGCAATGCTAAGATCAACCCAGAATTATATTTTTGTAATACCTGCAGAAATAATATCGTATATTTTTGTATCAATTATTTAAGAGAGCTCTCTGTCTAGTCTGACTTCCTTGTATCAATATCTTGAAAACTCCACGGGCATTTTGAGGATCAGGCAAATGGAATGATAAATTGTGGCATCATTTTAATTTGGGTACAGTCACCTGAATTGGAGACTGCATTTTAGCAGTCCCTAATTTGTTTAATTATGTGATTCCTAGCTATCTGGAGGTAGCCTGGCTCTAGGTGAATGTCTACCACCTACTGGCCTGCCTCATTCGAGATTCAGTTGCAGGAAGCAGACTCAGAGATTGGATTGTGAGACAGCGGTGTTGTCACATGGTGCTAAAAATATGTGGAGAAAGAAAGAGGAGAAGGTTGAAATAAGTGAAGTCAGAGCTTAGTTTATGGCAATTTTTTTAAACAACTAAATGAGTAAAACTGCAATAAGATCATTTGATTTTCAGTAACACTAGTAAAAGTAGACTTCATCTGTTAATAGGATTCTACTTCATAATTCACTTATATGAGTTTGTCCTTTTAAATCAGAATCCTTGGAAGGGAATTTATCAAACTCCCTTGTTTGTGTTGTGCAAATATGAAGCAGTATTAAATTAAGTAATGTCTGTGTGTGGCATGTTTATTCAACCTATACTCAATATAAATGAAAAACTATCAATTATTCTAAAGGATAATTTTCAGCTGAGTGTGACTTTGTCCCCATGCCTACCTACGGATATTTGGCAATGTCTGAATATATTTTTAGTTTTTACAGCTGGCATGTAGTGATGAGAGTCCAAGGATGCTGGTAAACAGCCTATAATATATGGGGGAGGCCCCCCTCCCAACAAAAAATTATACAGCCCCAACTGTCAATAGTGCTGAGGTTGGGAAACCCTGTTTTAGAGGAAAGATTGGATTATCTTTATTTGTGCTTAAATTTTATTACAAAATTACATAAAAAAAGCTGAGAGTAAATAGCCAAATATGTGTGTGTATGTACGCTTGTTAATTATATCCGTGTTATGTGATTTTTGCAATATTTATCATAAGCCTTTTTAAACTTTATAATGTGTTGCCTTGTCCTTCATTTTAGACACGTTTTGACTTTCATATTTGATTTTGTAATTATAAATTTATTTCTTTTTTAAAAGAACCTCAATCATTTCAATCAGTCCTTTTATTAATTAACTGAATCTGTGCTCCTTTGTTGTTCTAGAAATGAACATTTGAAAATGTAATTACGAATCTCCAATTAGTCTTACGTTCTTACAGCCAGGTAAACACAGGCAGTCTATCAGAGAGTTGGTGTCTAGACTGGAATGGCTCCGAAGAAGGAAGAGTCTCACAGATTTTTTTTGTTGTTTGTTATTGCAGTATTGCTGAAAATAGATTTTTTTTTTTTAACATATACCATCCAGCACTTCCTTCTGAAGCTATATTCATTAGACACGACATGATGCCAGATTTCAGCATTTGGCATTACAAAAAAAAAAAAAAAATGCTTGTGCTTATTTTCTTATAAAAGTTTTATCAGATTTATAAAAAGGTAAGTTTATATGGAGTATGGTGCTTATTATTAATTTAGAAAGCAAAACTGTATTTAGAATTAGTGTAAATTGATAATTAAAAGCACCTTCCTTCTGGTTTTTTTTTTTGTTGTTGTTTTGTTTTGTTTTTAAATCTATATGGATTATTGCTCTAAGAGTCTGAATTACAACTACTAACACTGGTTAAAATTGTTATATTTGACAATTGTTTTATTATGTATGCTGAGTCCAAAATAAGAAATATAACTAAAAAGGAATTCATCCAAATGTGACTCCATATACTACAGGAGAATCTCTGTTAACTTGATCACCCAGAGGACTGTAATAAACTGGTCAACATATGCAGGCAGTCAACGTAAGGACCTAGGTCCATTGGACTGATACATACATGGGGTGCACATCCAGTCAATGAAAATTAGGTTGACTTAAGGAGGTTGTCTGTGCAGGGAGTGGTCAACTATGGAGGTTCTGCTGTATTTCAGTAACACACATCAAAGCATATCATTTTTGAAGTTAGATCTTTTAAATGTCCCAAATAAACTTTGTTCTTGAACATTCTTCTGCCTAAGAAGACTTAATTTTATTTATCCTCACATTAGTCTCTTTTCTTTGCAAAAGTGAGTAATAGGCCCCTTTGGACAGCAGGTGGAGATGGGGACGGTGAAGAAGCTATTTCTAGCCTAATGAACACATGTTTAAAAAAACAAATTAAAAAAGGAAAAAAAAGAAACTGACAGATGATAAAAGTGTTCATTTAAGTCCCTGAGTTGCAGGTATTTCTTAGGCAGTAATAAAACATGAATACACTTGACTTCAAGACAAAAAGAAGGTATTTCTGGGTGTGGGGCTGGAAATTCACTTCAGAGGCCTCCTAACAGAAGTTGCTTTCTCAAGGGCTGATTCACAGCTTGGGACAGGGGCAGCCTACAGAGTGTCTGCACTGTCAACTGGACATGGGCCCACCCAGGGTGGCCTGGGGCTCCTTCAATGATACCTGTGAGGACTTCCTGGCAGGGCACCCCAGCTGAACTTGGGGCCACCAGATTCTCAGAGCCTAAGGAGGAAGCTGGTATTGGACAATGTCCAGTCGGAGCACAAGACAACCTCCAAGAAAACAAGAGAGAGCAAAGTCAGCATGGGACGTTGGCGGTGCTCAGAGCACACCGTCTAGACCTCCACACAGCCCTTAGGCCCCTCCCTGCCTCCTCCACCCTGCAGTCGAGGTACTTTCAGAAAGTGAGGGGCTGAAACAGGACTCAGTCGGGAGAGAGAGGAAGTTTCTAATGGGAAAATAAAATAAAATTACTTCAGCGGGACATTCAAGTGGGGATTTTAACAGAAACAAGGAGGTCGCTTGTTAGAAAATGACGAATTCTTTTTATTATCTGTGAATGACTGCAAAATTATGAAGGTCTATTCAAGCTTTTGTCCAAAGTTTGTGACAGAAATTGCTCACATCGTGAGCCAAAGGGACAGTAAAAAGAAAATTAAAAACGTATTGATTTCACACTATTGGCTTTTAACATAAATAGTCAATACATAGCTCTGGGTTTAACTTGAGATCTAGAAGATCAGACATGCAGCTCTTTCTCTGCACGATATTATATGTGTTAAGTGAGATGCCATAGATTATGTAATGGTTATTTATACTGAGCTTTTGCTGTACAAATAAGTCTATAATCAATTGATTGATTCATTTATTAATGCATTCACTGACTCAACAAACACTAATTCAGTGTTCTCCTAGAACCTACGTTACAGGTTCTGCTAGCTTTATTTTAATAAACACAAAATTCCTTTTCTATACAGTTTCTGCTTCAGGAAATAAACATCCTTGGAGTGCTGTTGAGATGAGGCAGTATCGTGCATTTCCAGCAGGGGAATTATTGAATAAAAGAGTACATGCTTTTAAAATGCTATTGGATCCTGTTAAAGTGCTCTCAAAAGTGCTCATCCCGGTTGACAAACCCATTGACCAAATAAAGAGTTTTCCGTTTTGTCAATACTTCACTCACATGTTACTTATAATGTAATTTTTAACTGGCCAATTTGATTCCTAAAACTCATGCTGCGATGTCATTTTCTATAGCATGCATTTACCTATGAGCGGATTTGGACATCATGGTATGTGCTGTGTCAATTCTCCCGTGCTATATCTACTTACAGATTTTGATTTTATATTTTCTTTATTGGGCTGGTCGTGATCTTCCCTGTAGTCTTTCATGAGGCTTTTGTTTTCCCTGCTTTTCTGTTTCTTTTATGTTTTTGTCCTCTCAGAAAGGTCTTTTCCACTTCACATTTATAACTACTTCTTGTAATTATAGTTAATTTTGTAAGTTTAAATTCTGTTGTAACGAACCTTTTTTATTTCTTTCTAAACAGAGTGTGCTTTCTAAACACCCTGGACTAACCCTTGCTCCCACTGGTGGGAACAGCCATTTTCAACATACTCTCGTTTCATTTGTGTTTGCTCCCACATAGCTGTCCTTTTTATTCTTACCTCATTCCAAATGTCTTTGTTGTAGCCTCGTCACATTCATAGATGCACGTGTGCATTTTTCTCCCAACGTCTTTTTGAAAGGGCCATTTTAATTTCAGATTTAAAAAAGTGACATATATAATACAAAGGTTGTCCGACAGTGCACCTGGTTCTCCCAATGTTGGAATCTTAATAACCATGGCATAATTAACAAAACCAGGAAATTAAGAGCCATACAATGCTATTAACTAATCTGCAGACTTTATTCCCATTTTGGCCACCTGTTCAAATTCCTGTTCTGGACTCCTATGCAAGATTCAGTTTTGTATTTACCGTATATACTCGAATATAAGCCGAGTTTTTGTGCTGAAAAAAAAAAACTCGGCTTATACTCGAGTAAATACGGTACTTCTTCTGTCTCCTTACTCTCCTCTCATGTCTTTTGTCTTTCATGACCTTGACCCTTACCTAATTGGATGTTTCTCAACTCAGATGTTTCTGATATTTCCTTAACAATAAATTCAGATCGTGCATTTTTGGCCCAAATACCACAAAGCAATGTCCACCCTTCTAAGTGCAGGAGCAGGAGCAGGAGCACTGATTATTCTGCACGACTTGATGGTGTCCTGTAAGCCTAACGACTGCTCTGTTACTGTTTTCCTCGTGTATTGAGTGATTCATAATACTGCATAAGACAATATTTTGTGAGTATGTATGTATTGTGATTCTTGTACTTTAATCCTTAATTTTAGCCTCCATTAATGGTTCCTCTCTGCAACAATTATCACTGTGACATTTTTCAAAGAGTGATAATTTTTATTGGGATTATATTTTTATCTTTTGATCTTCTCACACAATAGCAATAATAAAGCAAAAATCAGGACCTGGGAATTTGGTAGGCTGATCCAATCCATATTGGCAAAAGTCATGTTTTAGGTTGCATGAGTAAATATAGATGTATATTTTAAACTCTCAAATGCCTACAGGCTTATTTCAATGGTACCGTCACAATACTATTTTGCAATATTCATTGGTAAAGATAGTTTGATATAAAAGATTATTTGAGAATCTTGAGTTATTTGGGGGGATCATAATACTTTTGTGATTTCTATAAATATGCCTGGTGGGTTATTTTCAGATTTGACCATCTAACTCATCCACAAACTCTCAGAAAATACATTGTTGTATCTTTCTTCAACTTTAGAAGTGGAATTCCAGACTGAAAAATAATAGAAAATCTCATGTTCTGTAAAACAAACCACACTATTCAAAAATATGGCAACCACTTTACCTTCTATCAACAATAGACTGTTGGACTTTGAAATAGTTATGAACCTTTATTTCTGTCATCTGTACAATTTAATTGTGCCTTATTGGCTTAAGAAATCTGTGAGGCAGCAATTGCCAGTGTGAAACTCTAAATACACATTTCACATCTAGCTATTTGTCAAAGCAACTTTGCAAAAATGTTACTTTTTGAATATCATCCAAGTTCTTCTGTCTAGAATGTATTTCTCTTATAATTTAACGGATATAAAAGACAAGTGTGGGTAGATTTTGCATAAAAATATTAAAAGAGAAAGAAAATGAGATATTTAGGTTGCTGAAACAAGAGAATAAGCAATGATGATAATGTAGACTTTCACCTCAAATTGTTTTAAAAAAGATACTTTTGTATAGCTTCTTTCTAAACTCTTCCACATAAAAGAATCCACTTTGTATCATAACATTAATATGGTGTATTTATTTTCCTAAAATAACAAATGTATTAGTGACTTAACTTTTTGCACGAATAACCTCCTGTGTTTATTAATAAATGAATAATATTCTCTACAGTCATTGACTTTTTCTTGGCCTCTGCCAGGAACTGAAGCAGAGTCCCCTGTTGTCACAGTGCACAGTTTGGAGTTTCTTTGCTCTAAGGGCATAAGCTTAGCCTTTTCTGATTGATACAGCTATCAGTTTTTCCGCCTCTCTCCTGTTACAACTGACTGTCATTAGACTAATCGGTCACAGGTGAGCATGCAGGATCACAGGTGTGTGTATTTCAGGTTCTGCACTTTGCTAGACTACTTTCAGACAAAAAGTGTAAGAATCCACATTCACAAAAATCAGTTAGTAGCCCGACAAAAATATGTTTCATTCATTCGGCAAACTGTTAAAGATGTTACTGAAAGGAAAGACTTACATTAAGAGTTCTCTAACGTTTGAGTCTCAGAATTGCTCTATACCTTCAAGCATTTCTGAGAACACAAGAGTTTCTGTCTGAATGGATTGTAACTATCAATACTTCCCACAGAAACAATTAATAGTGAGGAATTATAAAAACCATTTTGTATTAATTCTTTCAAAAAGAGTAGTAGTAATTCTATGACGTGTTAAGATAAATAACTTTTAAAATTAAAAACAATCATGTTTTCCCAAATGAAAAACAGCAGGAAGAGTAGCACTGCTTTAATTTTGAAAGTATCTTTACTATCCGCCTACTGGAAGACACCTGTGTTCCCATAGCTACTCATGCCTTTAATCTGTGGTGGTGTCACAAGCTGTGCAGCCTCTGGAGAATTCCACAGCATTATTGTGAGACGTGAAAGTGAAACAAGCAAGTACCATCTTTTAGTATTACCCTGAAAATATATTTGACCTTGTTGTCAACTACCCATAAATGTTATGGAACTTGTTGTGGTCAGGATGCGTGTGTATCCTGCAAATTCGTATGTTGAGATTCTAACTCCCGAGCTAATAATCCTAGCAGGTGAGGCCTTTGGGGAGGAAATTAGATCGTGAGACCAGAGCAGGTGAATGGGATGTGTGGCTTTCTAGAAGAGGCCTCGGGGAGTGCTTTCTTGTTTCTATCTACTATGTGAAGCCTGAGTGAGACGCCACCGTCTCTGAGTCAGAACACTGGCCCTTACTAGACGCCAAAGCTGCTGGCACCTTGGTGTTGGACTTCGCAGATTCTGGAATGGTAAGAAATAAACTTTTGCTCTTTATAAGCTGGCTATGTTCAGTATTTTGTTTTAGAAGCCCAGATGGACTAGGACAGAACTCCTCATTTAGATCATTAGCTGTCAACCTGGGGGAACGGTGAGGCTGCAGTTAGTGAGGAAGTAATCCTCAGAGATGAATAAAGCACATATATTTATATAATAAATTGAATATGTTGTTATATATGGTTCTATCCACTGTGTATGTTTATATGTGCATGTGTAAATTTAAAAGTTTCTTTTCTCAAAAAGTGTATACATTTTTTGACATTCTGTATATGCACGTGTGTAACACTAGCACACACTGCTAAGCATATTATTTAAAAATTCCCCAAAGAGGCGTGGCGTGGTGGCTCATGCCTGTAATCCCAGCACTCTGGGAGGCTGAGGTGGGGGGATTGCCACAGGTTGGAGACCAGTCTGAACAGGAGTAAGACGCCGTCTCTAAAAATAGCCGGGCTTTGTGGCAGGCACCTGTTAGTCCCAGCTACTTGGGAGGCTGAGGCAAGAGAATGGCCTTAGCCCAAGAGTTAGAGGTTGCCATGAGCTGTGATGCCTCAGCACTCTACCGTGGGTGACAAGTGAAACTCTGTCTCAAAAAAAAAAAAAAAAAAAAAAACACAAAACATGAAACTACAACACAGATGTCCGTCTGCATGTAGGTTGTCTTAACACTGAACAATCTCCAGTAAGCTTTTGCCTCAGAATGTCAATACCGGTTACCTGGGCATTCAGTTTTTGCTGCTGCATAATTACCACAAACACCATGGCTTGAAGCAACAGCTTTTTATTATCTCACAATTGTGTGCATCACAAGTCTGGCAGGGTGGAAGTGAGGTTTTTCCTGTGTTATCCCAAGGTTAAAATCAAAGCTGAGTTAAGGTCTCATCTGAAAACTTTGGGGAAAGATTTTCTTCAAAGGTCTTTCTTGTGGTTTGCAGAATTTGTTTTCTTATGGCTGTAGACAGGGTCCCCCACTCTCACTGGCCATGAGACTGTTGCTCCTTTCAGCGGTTCTCAACCTGGGGGTCGAACGACCCTTTCACAGGGGTTGCCTGAGACCATCCTGCATATCAGATATTTATATTATGATTCATAACAGTAGCAAAATGACAGTTATGAAGTAGCAATGAAAATAACTTTATGTTTGGGGGTCCCCACAACATGAAGAACCGTATTAAAGGGTCACAGCATTAGGAAGGTTGAGAACCACTGACTCCTATAAGCTCTCTCTGTCCCTTTCCATACGCCTCCTCCATTTTCAAAGGAAAACGAATCCCCTTCCAATTTCTACTGTTTCCTCTGCAACCGGATGAAGATGATTCTCTGCTTTTCAAGGGCTCATGGGATCCAGAGAGGTCCCTGCAGATACTCTTCTTTTTCTTAGAATCAACTCTGTTATGTAATGAAATGTAATCATTGGATTGGCATTTTATTACACGAGAGGTTCAACTTAAAAAGGAGGGGGTTAGACAGGACAGGGTCCCTGGGATCATTTCAGCCTTGGCCGAGAATCTGGTTGAGTATCGGGGGGCAGCAGGCTCTCAGAAGCCCCGCGGGCTCTTCTCTTGTTATTTTTGTCCTTGTACAATCTGCATCCTCAGTCAAGCCGGACATAGTGACTCATTTCTAATTAGAATTTAGAAAATATGGGATGAACACCAAGTCAACATTTGTACATGGACTCAGAGGTCACATGGGCACAGTAAAGAACGTCACTCTGTGAAGGAAATTCTGGTGATAGGGGAGCAGATGGCACGGAAATCCCATCTGTGTCCCGTGATGACGTTGAAGTGGCATTTACCACACACTCACCTGCAGTGTCTGGCCACCGTTGTGAATGCAGAGCGTCGAGAAAGGATTAGATGCTCCAAGAAGTGTAATGGGGCGGAAATGTGGTTGTCCACAGAGAAGAGGCAAAAAATATATAGAAGGGAAAGATGGGACTTGGGGATGGGGGGGTGGTAAGAACTTGAGAATTGTAAAATCATAGGCAGCAATACGCACTGTGTTTTAGCTTGAAAACTGAAATTATGCGTATTCTCCATTAAGAGCATCCTCACGTTTTCTTTCCTGATGATGCTGAACCAACATGACTTTGTATTCAGACCTCCTCCACGTTAGATTAACAAGCACAGCTACACAGGGCTTTTATACACATGCCCCAAGCCATCTCGGAAGTTCTGAGAAGAGTCTGATGCTTTAAAAACGTGTATTGTACAGTGAAATCAGGAATTAAACTCCTAACTGAAGATTGCACTTAATAAAAAACAGGAGTGCCCAGTGCCAGACATACTCAACTGTGAGTTAGAAAATTCTGTCTTATATGCTTCTGTACTTCTCTGTCTTATGAAACCTGACTTTTTAAATATTAAACTTAGATTTCCAACTCTGAGACCATACACAGCATATTTTCTTTCTCTGGTTCTTTGCTTTTATGACTCCCCAGGGCCATCTTCATCTCTTCCCCTGTAAGCCAACTTCCATCGCCAGCCAAAGCATGATATATCAAAATTTGCCATCTCTCCACGTTATTGCTTAGCTTCATTGAGCTATTCATTTTTACAAGCTCCCACCAAAACACCCCCTTTTGGCATTTTTATATTTCTTTTGTCTGGCAGCTATTTTTTCTCTTCATATGTCTTATACTAAGTTTCTATTTTTTTTTTTTTGAGACAGTCTCACTTGGTCACTCTCTGTAGAGTGCTGAACTTTCATAGCTCACAACAACTTCAAACTCTTGAGTTCAAGTGATTTTCTTGCCTCAGCCTCCCAAGTAGCTGTGAGTGGCACCCATCTCAACAACTGGCTATTTTTTGACATGGGTTCTTGCTCTGGCTCAGGTTGGTCTCGAACGTGTGAACTCAGGCAGCATTTATTATATGTTATCAATTCCAAGATTTTCTCCTTTTTTAATACTCTTCCTCAGGACTAAGGTTATAGAGAGATGACTGGCATTCAGTAGTGTAGGCAGCTTTATTGTTTTGTATTACAAGTTCACGTCACACATGAATGTAAAGGATGACCGGGGAAAGATAAAAAATCCTTCAGAAGACCAACTCTGTCTCCCAATTACTGTTTGGCAACCCTCTTTTTTATGACCATGGAAATTCATATCCAGTGACAAAAAATCGGGTCATTATGAAAGACACATAAGGAAGGATATCACAGATACAACATTTGAATCAAGTTAGGCATGGAAGAGGGCTCAAGGTGACAGGCAAACAAGAGACAGAAGGAGGGTGATATTGTAGGTAAATTGTGAATCTATGAGATTGAGCTTTCAAAGATACATAATAAGGAGAAAAGAGCAATAGGTAGGGAGGAGATTTTCAGAATGTCCAGAATTTTTGAACAGAAGTGAGAAAAAGAAATCTCAAAGTAAGATACATATTAGTGTGCTCTGCTATCATAAAACCATGGGAGAATATTGAGGAAAGCTATCCCAGGGATGAAGAGGAAGACATGGAAAAGTGCCTTCAACAAGAATGGGAAGTTAACCAATTATCATGACTTTGTGAAGGTAGAAGTAAGCATGAATAGCAGCACGTTCACTTAATGGCTAGACTTGGTTTCTAAAGACCATTCATCCTACAGTACAATGAAACAGAGGTCCTTGGAGAAATGGGGTTGGAGCCAGGAAATTATAAGATGAGCCTAGAGTGTCTTGTGGCAAGAAGCTCCCTAAAAAACAAAAAAAGAAGAGAGAAAATAAAAAATGGCATGTCCAAAGGAAACAACCTGGGAGAGCTATGAATAGATTAATATAAAACAACTTGAGTAACATCAAAATATTTATAGTATTTGGATTGTCACCCAAATAATAAAATAAATATCTATTGGTCAGTGTTTATATAAACGAGGAACTGACTAAACAAATAAATAAATGGGGGAAAGAGACAAGTCTTCCTTACAGCAGAATTTCACTCAATAAATGTAAAGAGAAAAGGGAAATAGAAAACTGCCCTGAACCACTGCAACAATAACTGCTGCAAGCAAGTTCTGAAGGATGCTAAAATTATTAGGCTAAATTTTAAAGAGAAACAGGATTTTAAAAAACAGCAAAAATGTTTTATTTCAAGCTTGTAAGAGTGGAATGAGAAGGAAGATAATAAATAAATTTGGTAACATTTCACTAAATGGGTTCTCTTTGAGCATTTTGAGATAACTTTGTCTTTGGAAGCATTCCCAGGCATAAGCAGTAAAAAGCAGGATATTTTTATGGTCTTAAAGTATCTTTCCCAAGATATTTATTAATTACTGTAGTGTTTTTAAAGAAGTCACTGACACATTGATATCCCTTTTTCTATGGTGGGAGTGTAATCCCTTTCCCTGTGAATGTGACCCACTTCCAAGGACTGTATCTGCAAAGGAAAACACGGAAATTTAACAGTGGAACCAGCAATCACCACCTTTACCAAATGATCACGGTTACCATCACCAGCAATAAGCTATACTGACTTCACGTGCTTCCAATATATTGCGATAAGAAGGTCACATCACTTCTCCAGTATTCTTACTTAAAACTATATATTCTGTGTCTCTTCATAAGAAAACATCAGAAAAATAAACAAACGGGCGTATTTTACAGAATACATGCCCAGTATTCCTCAAAGACGTTAAGAAGGACAAGATTCAGGAACTGTCACAGATTAGAGAAGACCTGGAAAGAACATCACAGCTGAATGCAATGTAATATCCAGGCTTGAATTCTAGAGAAGAAAAACATTATTGGTGAAAAATATTAGGGGAGTTGAACAAAGTCAATAACTTAGTTAAAAATATTGTATCAATGTTTGTTTCATACTTTTAATAATTATGTGAACATAAAGTATTAAAGGAGAAGAATGTGAGTAAAAGATAAAGAAGATGCATTATTTGTACAGTTTTCATCAAAAACTATGTCCAATTAAAACTTTAGAAAAACAAGTATATTTTTTAAAAATTGGGGGGTCAGGCACATAGTCTCTCCACACTGTATGATTCTCTAATTACCACCTATAACTCAAGTGTGGGAAAGTGATGGAATTAAAAATAAACATGATCCAAATTATACATTGTGATAACATAATGCTTGAGTCTAGGACTCAGAATAATACCTAATTAAAGTATGAACAAAAGACACAAGGAAAAGACAAAAGACGTGTAGAAAAGACAAATAGTATCCTGAATGAATAGTAATGAGTGGTTAGAGGCCAAAAAATAATTAAACGTAGGCAATATCAAGTTTAATTAAACTCTAAATTTGATGCCTATTATGTTCTTGCCTTACAAGGTAAAAAACATCAACAGAAGAATTTATTAAATTTGACTGCAAGTTCTGAAGAAGATGCTATCATTATGTGGAAAATAAAATTTAAGAGAAAGGGAGGAAATGGAATTCAAGATGATAATGCAGGAATGTAATTTCCAGAGAGGAATACTTTCATTTTTATTCATGATGGCATCATGGGTAACTAATAGTAATAGAATACCTCCATCTCTAAATCTTTTTTTTTTTTTTTTTTTTTTTTTTTCCATTTATTTTTTATTGTTGGGGATTCATTGAGGGTACAATAAACCAGGTTACACTGATTGCATTTTTTAGGTAAAGTCCCTCTTACAATCAATCGTGTCTTGCGCCCAAAAGGTGTGGCACACACCAAAGCCCCACTCCCCTCCCTCCTTCCCTCTCTTTGCTCTTCCTTTCTGATTTCATTTCTTTTTTTCTTTTTCTTTTTTTTTTTTTTAGCAGGAACTCAACTTTATTGCATCAAGCAGCTGCTTATATAGAACGTGGGGAAGGGGCAGGGAAGGAAGGGGGGGGATGAGGTGCGTGACAGGGTTGGGCCAATGGCATGGTACCACGTTGGCTGTATCAGGCCGGGCCTTGCTGAGTCGTTGCTATGCGGAAGTGGCTCGATAGATCTATTTCTAGTCAGGCTCGGAAAGTTGCACTAGGC
>CAUYPK010097321.1:0-28661 GCA_963574355.1 Loris lydekkerianus | reverse complement strand
GTTTTCCCTGCACTCTCTTCTAGTATTTTTATAGTTTCATGTCTTAAGTTTAAATCTTTAATCTAGTGAGAGTCTATCTTAGTTAATGGTGAAAGGTATGGGTCCAGTTTCAGTCTTCTACAGGTTGCCAGCCACTTCACCCAGCACCATTTGTTAAATAGGGAATCTTTTCCCCACTGAACATTTTTAATTGGCTTGTCAAAGATCAAGTAATGGTAAGTAGCTGTATTCATCTCTTGGGTCTCTATTCTGTTCCAGACATCTACTTCTCTGTTTTTGTGCCACTACCATGCTGTTTTGATCACTATCGATGTATAGTATAGTCTGAGGTCTGGTAGCATGATTCCTCCTGCTTTGTTTTTATTTCTGAGTAATGTCTTGGTTATTTGAGTTTTTTTCTGATTCCATATAAAACGAAGTATTATTTTTTCAAGATCTTTAAAGTATGACAGTGGAGCTTTAATAAGGATTGCATTAAAATTGTATATTGCTTTGGGTAGTATAGACATTTTAACAATGTTGATTCTTCCCAGCCATGAGCATAGTATGTTTTTCCATTTGTTAACATTTTTTTCAGCTATTTCTTAGAGTTTCACAGTTCTCTTTATAGAGATCTTTCACGTCCTTTGTTAGATAAACTCCCAAATATTTCATCTTCTTTGGCACTACTATGAATGGGATAGAGTCATTAACTGTTTTTTTCAGCTTGACTATTGTTGGTATATATAAAGGCTACCGATTTATGAATGTTGATTTTGTAAGCTGAGAAACTGTTGTGTTCCTTTATCACTTCTAAGAGTTTAGGAGTAGAATTCCTGGTGTTTTCCAGATATACAATAATATCATCTGCAAAGAGTGAAAGTTTGATCCCTTGTATGCCTATTTTCTTGAGTGTTCTGATCATGAAAGGATGCTAGATATTATCAAAGGCTTTTTTTGCATCACTTGAGAAAATCATGTGGTCTTTGTGTTTTATTTTATTAATGTGATATATTATAGATTTGCATATGTTGAACTAACCCTGTAACCCGGGAATAAAAGTAGCCAGACATAAGAAAAGCATTACCTACAAAGGGAGAAGAATCAGGATGACTGCAGATCTCTCAGTTGAAATATTTCAAGCCAGAAGAAGATGGTCATCAACCTTCAGTCTCCTAAAACAAAACAACTTTCAGCCCAGGATCCTATATCTAGCTAAACTGAGTTTCATTTGTGATGGAGAAATCAAATACTTTAATGACATAGACACATTGAAGAAATTTGCCATAACTAAACCAGTTCTCCAGGATATTCTCAGACCCATCCTCCATAACAACCAGCACAATGCTCTATCTCCAAAGTAAACTCACCCAGAAATTTTTGAACAAAACCCAACTTTCACACTAGTGGAAGTGATGCTTTTCTTATGTCTGGCTGTTTGCAGAATTTTCTTGTTTGTCTTAACCAGGGGTCCTCAAACTACAGCCTGCGGGCCACATAAGGCGGTGTGTTTGTATTCCCGTTTTGTTTTTTTACTTCAAAATAAGTTACGTGCAGTGTGCACAGGAATTTGTTCATAGTTTTTTTAAAAAAACTATAGTCTGGCCCTCCAACGGTCTAAGGGACAGTGAATTGGCCCCCTGTTTAAAACGTTTGAGGACCCCTGACTTAACTTTGGCAACGTTAGTCACAGTGTGTCTAGGAGATGATTTATTTGGATTGAGTCTTGCTGGGTTTCTGAAAGTTCTGTCTGCTATCTGAAGTTCTGTATTTCTTGCAATGCTTGGTAAATTCTCCTCAAAATCTCTTGGAGTAGAACATCTGTACCTTTAGGGCCATCCTCTTCTCCTTCAGGAATTCCTATAAGACGAATGTTTGATCTTTTGGAGTGATCCCACAACTCTCTCAGGGAATGACCAGGTTTTACTCTCCATTTGTTTGCTTCTTTGAGTGTTTAGGAACGTTCAAAAACTGTCTTCAGTTTCAGAGATCCTTTCTTCTGCCTGGTCAACTCTATTACTGGGGTATTAACTAACTGTTTCAGTTAGTTGAGCTCTGCTATCTCTTTTCTCATTATGTCCATATCTTTGGTGACTTGGACTTTGAATTCATTAATTTCTTGAGATAACTTTAGATCTACTCTTTGGAATTCAATTTCTATCTTTTCTTCCATTCTGTTTATCTTATTTGAAATCAGTATTCTGAATTCGACTTCTGACATTGTTGCCATTTGTCTATGCATGGCATCTTCAGTTATATCTCCTTTGTCATTTCTTGGGGTAGTTGATCTACTCTGTTTATTCATGTTGCCAGAGTTCTTCTGTTGGGTCTGCACCATGTTTATTTTTCACTGGTTATTAGAACTGGTAGGGTGAGATTGAATTGGGGTTCCCAGGTAGTAGAGATAGCCCCTTATCAAAGCGCTAGGCTTTATAATTGTGGCTTATCTCCTATAATCTTACAAAGGCCCCTTTCAGAGTTTGGGCCAGAGACTCTGAGGACCTACTTGGTGAGATAGTACAAAATAGCTCTGTTTTGATATCAGCCAACCTCTACCTTATCCTAAGAAGCCACAGTATTAGGTTTAGAGATACAAACAGCTGCGGTGCCCAGCCCCCACCCTTCAGTTCTTTTCTGCTACAGAACTTCTAAGGTCAACCTCAGAATGTCCCCAAGTGGACAGTCCCAGACACAGGTCCCAATTAAATTGTCTCAGGCACTGCAAACCCTGCTCAACAGAGAGGGGTTCAAGGGTCTCTAACAGCACAATTGGAGCCAGGGATCCACACTCCCACACTCCCACACTCCCACTCACCATACTCAGTCCACACTGTTGTCTGCTTCTCTGCTCACAGGTCCAGTGGGAGCCAGCGTCCATGCCCCTACCTAGTGGTCTCAGTCTGCACCCAGCTAGCCTCGCTTGGCAGACCAGTTGGAGTCAGGGGACCATGCCTCCGCCTGCCAGTCTCAGTCCACTGCCTGGCAAGCCTCTGTTCGCAGGCTCTGTTAGAGTCAGGGCACTGCACTCCACCCGGAGGTCTCAGTCCTCACCTGGTAAGCCTCTGCTCACCAGCCCCGCTGGAGACAGGGGACCATGCCCTAGTCCTCAGGTCTTGGTTCACATCCAGCAAGCCACTGCTTAAGGGTTCTGCTGGAATCAGGGGACCATGCTCTTGCTCTCAGGTCTCAGTCCATGCCTAGCAAACCTCTGCTCGCAGGCCCAGCGGGGGCTGGGGACCAGCCCTGTTTGCCATACTCAGTCCACACAGGGCAACCACTCTCCCACTATGGGTGCCATCAGAGCTGGGGTTTCTGTACCCTGTCCCACCAGACACAGCCCAAACCGAGGGTCAACACCACGCCTGGCCGGGCATAGTCATAACCAGGGGACTGTTCCTCCTCCTGCCGAGTGTCCCTTTCTTCCCATACCTTCTTTCTTCCCCGTTAGTCACTGACTCCATCTTGATAGTTGGAGGTCCACATGATGCCCATATCTCTCAGGATAAGACCCAACACTCTGTGCTCTGCAGAGGGCAGAACTTCAGACTCATGTGAGGAGGAAGGGTGGACTGGGAGTTTGGAGTTGTGGGGGAAAATATCTGTTCAATTTTATGCCTGGCAGGGTGGTGTCTAGGTCCATAAGTAGGATCTCCCTGGATAAAGAGACCTGGAGTTTAGTGGTTCTCTCCAGAGAGGTAAAATGAGAGGTCTTTTGTTCCCTGCTCATTTGCAGATAGCCTGTGACAGGCCTCCTCCTCCTCCTCCTCCATCTAGGTCCCTTGTCCTCTAGTTGATAGGCTTTGTACCTGAAATTTGTTTTCTTGAATGCTCTTCCTTGAAGTTACAGCTTGCTGAACTTCTTTCTTGGCTTAGCTCCCCACCTTTGGCTTCATAGAGTCTGATTCTGTCCAGTTTTTCTTCCTCTGCTCAGGAGCCTCTGCTGAGGGTTGCTACCAGTCGGCCATCTTCCCAGAATTCCCTTCACACCAACATTTTAGACATTTTTAAGAGAAACATTTTAGATAAGTATTTCTGTTTAAATCAATGTAATATAAGCATACCATATAAATGTACTATATAAATTTACTATAGGCAGCAGTTCTCAACTTGTGGGTCATGACCCCTTTGGGGGTCTCCTACATATCAGATATTTACTTATGATTCGTAACAGTAGCAAAATTACAGTTACGAAGTAGTAATGAAAATAATTTTATGGTTGGTGTTCACCACAACATGAGAAACTGTATTAAAGAGTCACGGCATTAGGAAGGTTGAGAACCACTTCTATAGAGCAGTGCTTTGCAAACTTAAAGTGCATATGGTTCACTGGGGGATCTTATTAAAATGCAGAATCTGATTCGGTGAGTCTGGGGGGGGGGGAGCCTAAGATTCTGTGTTTCTAATGAATTCTGACGTTTTGAATAGGAAGGCTCTGGCAACCTGCAACATACCATTTACTCATACATTTATTAAAATCAATAAAATTGTACCAACATTTACAAGCCATATGAAATACCCCTCTTCTAAGAAGCTTTTCTCAATAAGTCCCTCAAATATTTATTGTGCATCTGCTATTAAAGACCAGTAACTATGCTAGTACCTTTGCCTGTTACAATTCTCATGCTGTTTAATAGTTTGGAGGCACCATTTGTTACCTGTCACGAACTCCTTGAGACAGGGATTAACATCTTAAATAATTATTCATCCAATCCCAAGAAGTTCACAATCTTTGGGATAAATTAGGAATACAACCTTCTATATAGGGCTATTAAAGTTCTGTAGAAACAATTCATTCTTACTTTTAATTGTGAAAGATGCCATATCTATAAAATAATATAAAATTGGGTGTATGTACAACTTAAACATGGATAAGATAGCAAATGCCCATGTATATATTTTTATATATAAGTATGTATCCTCTGATCTGTTTCCTGGATATAGCCAATATTCTGTAAATCCTTCTAATTTTTACGTACATTTTTATAATACATGTATATATCAATGATGCATGATTTTGTTTTGCATTGTTTTTGTACTTTTGTATAAATAGAATTATGCATCATATATTCTTCTGTGAATTGCTTCATTTTTTTTGGTGAAGCAACATATTTTTGAGATTTTCTGATGTTGCATTTAGCTAATAGTTGCCAGTTAATTGCTCCATGTTGCTCCATTTTATTAATAGACTATAATTGATCCTTTCTACTGTTAATGGGCATTTTGATTGTTCCTTTGTAAATTTTCTAATCCTTTCTTGCTGGCTTAATATACTCTATTTTTGGCATTCTGTAATGTTACTACAGGTTGTCTAGGCATGGGTGCTTTTATTTTTCTGGTTTGGAGTATGTTATAATTCTTGGCTCATTGAAATCATGCTTTTCATCAGTTAAAAATTCATAGTCATTATATCTTTAAATTCCTTGTACTCCATTTTCTCAATTCCGTTGCTGGTATTACACTGACATTTTAGACCAAATAATTTTCACCTCCATATGGCTTAACACCTTTTTATATTTTTCACCTCTGTGTCTTAAAATTCTTTGTAATTTCTTTACACTCATTTTCCAGTTCATGAATTCTTTCTTCAGCCATAGTGAATCTGCAATCTAACCCAATCATTAAGTAATCTATTTCAACAGCTGTGTTTTAATGTGAAGAGTTCCATTTGTTTTTCTTTCAAATTTATCTGCTAATTCCTGATACTCTCCTATTGCTTTTATAATCATTGTAACTATGTGATGTGTGTGTGTGTGTGTGTGTGTGTGTGTACATATATATATATGTACAATTATATATATAATTATTTTTTTACATTTGTGCCCACAGGTGCTCTTTACTCTGTGTCTAAAAATACCAGTGTTTATGTTCCTTGAGATTCTAACTTACGTTTGTTTCTGTGACTCTCTGGTCATCATGTGCTGCCTTCCTGTGCACTTATTGTGAGCCCTAACTCTTGATTTTACTAAGTGGGAGTCTTTCAGGTCTAATTTGTGGGTATATTTCTTAAGAAAAGATGTTCTTATTTCTGTAGGCAAGACCAATCTTGGGCTTCTTAGTTTAGTGCAGAAATCTCAGGCTCAACTTCTTCCCCTGTTGACCCAGACCTTACATTTTGATTGGTGTCCCTCAGCTAGTATTGTTTCCATGGTACCATTTTCCCTCCTTACTATCTGTTTCTCTAACCTCAGCTAAAGATTTTTGGTAGAAAATGTGAAGTTGTGAAGTCTTAGATCCTTTGAGACCTTCCTTTTATTTTTTATTTTTATCTTTTTTTTTTTTTTTTTTTTTTTGAGACAGAGTTTTACTTTGTCACCCTTGGAGTGCTGTGGCATCATAGCTCAAAGCAACCTCAAACTCCTGGGCTCAAGTGATTCTCTTGCCTCAGCCTCCCGAGTAGCTGGGACTACAGGTACCTGCCACAATGCCTGGCTGTTTTTTTTTTTTTTTTTTTTAAGAGACAGGGTCTCACTCTTGCTCAGGCTGGCCTCGAACTCCTGAGCTGAGGCATTCCACCTGCCTTGGCCTCCCAGAGTGCTAGGATTATAGGTGTGAGCCACCACACCCAGCCACGAGACCTTTCTTATGACTTGTTAGATCTGTGAAGCCTTGAGAATGTAGTTGTTTTGAACTATGTGTCTGCTTAGGGCTTTTGGATAGTTATAAGGCTAGAAGAATTTGTAAGGTTTCTTTTTAAAAATTACTTTAAAGACTAATTGTTGCTAGTGTAGAGAAATGCATAAAATTTCTTTTAATTAAGCCATTATACCTCTCTATTCTTTTGGAATTTCTCTGTAGATTGCTCATAGTGATAAAATCCTTATAGTTTTTAATTCATTTTATTTTCTTACTGTACAGAATATTAGTGAATGGAAGATGTGATAGTAGGTGTCTGTCTTGTTCTGGGTCTTCAAAGGAATACTTTCAATGTTTTACTACTAAGTATAATGTTCACTGCAATGTATGTGTATATGTGTGTAGAACTATTAATTCTTACCAGAGAAGCTGAAGAGAGCTGTGTTAAATTTGATACTGAAAATTGAGTAGGTTGAGATATGTCATAGTCATTTGACACATACTAACTAGACTATATTAGTTAATATTGGAAGGGTTGATAACATTTCTGCTCTTGTGTTTGCATATTCTTTTTTTTTTTTTTTTTATTACATCATAGCTGTGTACATCAATGCAATCATGGGGTACCATACACTGGTTTTATAGACCGTTTGAAACATTTTCATCACACTGGTTAACATAGCCTTCCTGGCATTTTCTTAGTTATTCTGTTAAGACATTTATATTATACATTTACTAAGTTTCACATGTACCCTTGTAAGATGCACCGCAGGTGTAATCCCACCAATCACCCTCCCTCTGCACATCCATGTTTGCATATTCTTCATTCACGTATATACCGAAGCCTGACAAAGCTAAATTTGTAATTTTTGTTTTCCAGTTTTCTGGGTAATTGCTATATGCATAGCCTTTATCTGCATATAATTCTAATCTCAGGCAAAATTAGCAGTGTAGTCGAATTTAAACATTCATGAAGTTTTAGGGTCTTTCGGAGAAAAGCAGTCATGGGACGCAATTTGATCAGGAAGAGATACATTCTAGCCTTTGCAGTGTTCTCAATCTTTTTTTTTTTTTTTTTTAAATCTCACAGCACAGTTAAATTATGTTGATTATTTAAAAAAAGAATAAAAAGAAATACACTTTCTCTACTTTGAACTTCTTTCAAAAATAATTTAAGGGGGTGGGATTACACCTGCAGTGCATCTTACAAGGGTACATGTGAAATGTAGAATATAAATGTCTTAACACAATAACTAAGAAAGTTCCAGGAAGGCTATGTTAACCTGTGTGATGAAAATGTGTCAAACCGTTTATAAAACCAGTGTATTATGCCCCATGATCGCATTAATGTACATAGCTATGATTTAATATTAATAAAAAAAATTTTTTTTCATGGCATACCTAAGATCTTCTCATGGCACACAAGTGTGCTGTGCACATGTGTTGAAAATCACTGCTTTAGTGCAATAAGGATCTCACTAGCTCTTGCCTTCCGTGAGCCTGAGAGGTATTGTCTAGGACAGGGGTCCTCAAACTGCGGCCCACGGGCCACATGAAGCCGTGTGATTGTATTTGTTCCCGTTTTGTTTTTTAACTTCAAAATAAGATATGTGCAGTGTGCATAGGAATTTGGTCATAGTTTTTTTTTTAAACTATAGTCTGGCCCTCCAACGGTCTGAGGGACAGTGAATTGGCCTCCTGTTTAAAAAGTTTGAGGATGCCTGGTCTAGGAAGCAGGTGTTATTTGCTTAGCCGCCAGCTACTTTCCTTCTAGAACACACTTTCCTCCCTCCATGAGCTGCTGTGCAGTTCTACATGCTCCCACCCTCCCCTTCCCACTGTCTGCTAATTGGATGAGGCTAGGCACTGGCCTACACACTTCTTTTTCTTTTCCCCTGAAAATTAGGAGTGGCCAGATGAAGCCAGACATTTTTTCTTTAAGCAAGTGAACCTGACCCATGTCAATTCAGTAGCTGAGGCCTGGCCACCTGCACCCACTATGGGAGATGACGATTGTATGGAGAGAGAGACGCATTAGCTGACAGCATTCTTCCTCCTTCCAGCTCCTGTCTGAATCTGGCTGCCTTATAGTCATTGGGCTCTATGAGACACCCCCATATTTTTATAATGATTTTATGGCCTTCAACATCAAGGCCATGTGAGGTCATATACTTTCCTTTTGAATATACCTCTCTAAACCTCAGTTTCTGCATTTGTAAAATGAGTGTAGTGACTAATACTTTGCTAAGTCCTAGTAAAGATTTGAGCTAGTTGGTAATGAACAACTGTGTCAGGGCCAATTTTCAATATTTAATATTTATTTTAAAGTTATTTTTGCAGTTTGATGTGATATCTGATAGCACATAGTTTGCATTTCATGTGACGTGTCCTGTTCTGCCTTGTGTTTCTGCTGTTTGGATGCTTCTTTCCCATTTTCTCATTAGATTTCAAGCTTCCTGGCAAGATGAATTCTAACACGTGCTTCTCTATACCCTATCCAGGAGCCTTCCCAGAATTTGCATTCAATAACTGTTTCTTGGATGAGATCTCTTGTCAGGGGAAACCAGAAAAGTCAATAATATGGTGTTTTGCAACCTCTTTTTTTTTTTTTTAATTTCACAGCACATTTGAACCTATAGTTAAACTTCCATGGCACATTTAAATTATATTTAAAAACAAAGAGGAAAAAAAGGAATATATTTACTGTGCTTTGAACATGCTTCAAAAATAATTGTAATCAATGGTCTTTAAAAATCTTCACAGCACACCTAAGATCTTTTCATGGCACACCAGTTGGAATTTGCTGCAACAGGAGATCACTTTACTGATTATTTGTTATTGCAATCTTCATAAAGCTAGCCAAGAGCAAACTATGATGTCTTCCATTCTGGAAAGGAGGACTGCCCTTCAGTGAGCAGTTCTGTCCCCCTGATAGGCTTCTGAATATATTGTTTTAGTCATAGTTTTTCAAATTCTATAAGGAAATCCAATATATGAAATAGATGTAAGGAGAGACTTTGTGGCTGAGCAGGGGAGAGAAACCCTGAACCCCATATCCAATTCTTACAGCAGACACCAAGGCACCTTAGGGCTCTGTAAAAAACATTTTGAAAACCATTACTTTGGGTTATCTGGAATCATCTGGGCAATGAATGACTATCACAGGTTTTTGCTGAATTTAAAAAAATGTGAAACCAGAGGAGAAAGATGCCGTAACCCTTCCCACAGTGATTATGAAGGTTTTAGAAAGCTTTAGGAGATTGTTGTCAAGCCAGTTGTGATTGATGGTGTGGGGACTTTTGGCTACTATGATAAGCTATAGTGGTTTTAATGAGGTAGAATGGAAAATGTTCTGGCCGTGTCAAAAGACGTAGGTTTGAGTCTTGTTTCCTTTGTCTACTGACTGTGTGACTTTAGGCAACTCTACAACCTTGCCAAGCCTCAACTGTAAATTGGGAATACCGTATATACTTGAGTATAAGCCGAGCTTTTTCGGCACAAATTTTGTGCCGAAAAACCTGAACTCGGCACAAATTTTGTGCCGAAAAAACTCAGCTTATACTCGAGTATATAGGTAATCGTTCCTTCTACTTCACAGATCTTTGAGCTCAGATGAGACAGGGAGATGGTTTTGCAATCTGAAAAACAGCAGTATCTAAATATGAGATGTTTTAAGTGATAGGATTGAAAGAATGAAGAGAAAAAGGTAATTTATACAATTAATAACTTCTCCTAAATCTCACCTGTTTTCATCTGATGACATGGGCTGCATATATTCCTTGCTATTTTTGCCAGAGTAAAAACTCAAATAGCTTCATTATCCATAAGGACTCTTTTATTGATCAGGAGTTTCTTGTTTCTCCAAATCTTTACATTTTTGGAATATTTTTTCACACTAACCAGGCATTAAAAAAACATTGCGAGCCTCTACTCCTAGAAAGATGAAATAGATGTACTATGTATTTTAATCTATTCATCCCACTAAGTACAGCTAAAATCCCTGGGCATTATATATAAAACAAACATGAGAAGACTCTGAAAGGTGGAGAGAAGAAGGGACCTTCGGATCCAAGGAAAGACAGAAAAATAAGTTCCCTGGATTTTGCCTTTGTGTACTGTAGACTAGGTACTAAAAAAGCTGGCAACCTGAAAATGTGAAAGGGCATGCATGCAACAGGACCCAGGAAAAGCTTGCTGTCTGGAGTCAAAAGGACCAGGAAAAGAACAGACTAGTAAGACAGACATATTATATAGTCAGTGTATTAGTTTGCTAGAGCTGCTGTAACAAAATACTATCCACTGGGTAACTTAAACAACAGGGATTTATTGTCTCATAGTTCTGGAGGCTTCAAGCCTAAAACAGAAGTGTTGGCAGTGTTGATTTCTTCTCATGGCTATGATAGATAGATCTGTTCCGGGTCTCTCCATGGCTAGTAGGTGGCCGTGTTCTACTTATATTTCTTAACACCAGTGTTTTTCAACCTTTTAAAAAATCTCATGACACACTTGAACCTATAGTTAAACTTCTGCAGGATAGTTAAATTATTTTGATTAAAAAAAAAAGCAAAAAAAAAATAGATTTACTATTCTTTGAACTTCTTTCAAAAATAATTTAATTAATGGTCTTTAAAAATTTTCTCAGCACGCCTAAGATCCTCTCATGGCACATAGTGTGCCATAGCACACTGCTTGAAAAATCACCGCTTTACTTGAAAAATCACTGCTTTACATTGTTTTTCCTTTCTACGTAGACCTATGTCCAAATTTCATCTTTTTACAAGGATGTCAGTCATGTTGGATTAGAGTCTATCTTTATGACTTGATTTTAGAGATTCTATCTCCAAATGACACCACATTCTGAGGTCCTAGGGGTTAGGACTTCAACATAAGAATTTTGGAATGATACAATTCTACCAATAATTGGTAGTAACTGCTCTACTCTGGCCAAGCATCTCTGAAAAAAACATTGTATTACTCCATGTTCCACTAGCAGAGGCTGAATGGAATGTTTATACTTCCATCCTTGCCAGGCTCTAACAAGGTGTCCCTAGGCCCTCTTCTTCCTCCATTCCCATCAGTGAACACCTCTTCCCCAAATTGTGTTAGTATCAGAGAAGACATAGCAGAGAGTCAAGATTTCCACCACTGCTCAATAGTAACAAGGTATCAGTGGAAGCTGTGTGGGAAGTATAAGGTCCTCTTCTCTTGCCCAGGTAGGATGGCTTCAGAGTAAGCATCATGGGAAACCTTAACTCCCACTCACACCCAACAGTAACAAGAAACTCTCTGGATGTCAGTGGAGGGTGAATGAGAATCTGGATTCTTACCTTCATCTGGCAGTAATGAGATAACAGCGCCCTTCCCTTGCTGGAGTAGTGTCAGGAAAGTTCTGCTAAAACAGAAGATTTAAATAAGGTTCAGAGTCTTACAATATCCAAAATGTCTAGGTTCTTATAAAGAACTACTTATTGTACTGCAAACAAAGAAGAACTCAACTTAAATGAGAATAGACATTCACGATATCAGCACCAAGATGACACAGAAGTTAGAAGTATCTGACAAGGACTTTAAAGTAGCCATCCTAAAAATGCTTCAACAAGCAACTATGAACATGCTTAAAAGGAATGAAAACAGAGACATTCTCAGCAAAGAAATAGCCTCAGCCAAGAAATAAAAGATATAAAGAAAAAACATTTTCAAACTAAAAATTACAATAATTGAAATAAGAAACTTCATGGGCAGGCTCAGAAGCAGAATGGGGATGAGAAAAGAAAAAAAAAATCAGTATATTAGAGAAAATAACAATAGAAATTACTCAATCTGAAACAATAGAGAAAGAAGACACTGAGCAAATGAACAAAGGCCCAGGGATATGTGTTACTATCACAAAAGATCTAACTTTCAGGTTATGGAAATCTCAGAAAGAGAGAAAAATAAGGATGGGGCTGAAAAAGTTTTCAAAGAAAAGCAATAATGGCCTTGGATTTTCCAAAAAGACATGAACGTACAAGCCCAAGAAGCTGAGTGAACCCCAGACAGTATAAACATAAATACAGCCATACTAGGGCACATTATATTTGAATTTTTGAAAATAAAAGATAAAGGAGAAAACTTGAAGGTAGCTAGAAAGAAATAATGAGTTATCTTTAGAAATAACAATTCAAAGTACAATATTTCTCAACATAAACTATAGAGGCCAGGATGAAGTGGCATGTGATTTTCTAAGTCCTGAAAGAAAAGAAGTAAACCCACATCCTATTTCCAATAAAAATATCCTTTAGGAAATGTAGAAGAAGATCCAGATAATCTCAGATAAAGAAAAACTAAGAAAATTTGTTGTCAGGAGACCTATCCTAAAATAATGACTAAGAAATTTCCTAAACAGAAACCAAGTAAAATAGAAGGAAGCCCAGAACATTGGGAAGGAAGAACAGATAGAACAAGAATATGAGCATACATACGCTTTCCTTAACTGCTTGAATTTTTTTAAAAGTTTGATGGTTGAAATGAAACTAAAATTATAAACTATTATATATAGTTGTACAATGTACACATAAATTTTTAACAAGTGAGGCTAAAAGGATGTAAACCAACATAAGGTTTCTAAATACTACTTGAGCTAGTAAAATGTCAATATCAGTAGACTATGATAAATTATATATATAATATACCTACCACATATACAAAAAGTTATATGAGGGTATACTCTCCAAAAAATAAAAAAATTCCCAAGACAAACTAAATATAAATAAAAAATAAATTCTAAAATTATTCAAGTAACTCACAGGAAGGTATTTCAGGTTGAAGAAAATAGAGAAACAAAGAAAGAAAAATAACCCAGAGAAAACAAACCAAAATCAAGAAATAAAATGATGGATTTAAGTCCTAACATATCAGTAATTGTGTTAAGCATAAATAGTCTAAAAGGCATAATAAAAAGTTAGAAATTGGCAGAGTTGATTAAAAAAACACATTACCCAACTCAATGTTGCTAAAGGTATAGGTAGGCTGAAAATATAAGGTTGGAAAAAGACAAATCTTGCAAACATTTATCAAAAGAGAGCAATAGTGGTTAAAATTAATATCAGATAAAGTTGACTTTAGGGCAAACAAAATAACAGAGAGGCACATTATATAATAATAAAAGGATCAATCCACCAAGAACAGATGGTGATCCTAAATGTGTATGTACCAAACAAAATAGCCACAAACTGTGAAGCATAAGGTGATAGAACAGAAAGGAGAAATAGACACATCCACAATTACAGTTGGAGACTTCAGCACCCTGTCTAAACAATTAATAGAACAGGTAGATGATAAGCCAAGGATATTAAAGAACACAATAATACCATAAACCAACGGGATTTATTTAACATTGTAGGACACTCCACCCTAATAATAGCATAATACTCATTCTTTTTAAGTACTCATGAAATATATGTCAATATAGACTATATCCTGAGCTATAAAACAAACCTAAACAAGTTTCAAAGGATTGAAATATGTGTAAAAGTATATTCTCTGGGCACAGTAGAATCAGACAAGAAATCGGTAACAGAAAGGTAATGGGAAAAATCTCTAAATAGTTGGAAACTAATAAACATATCTCTTAACCTCATTGTACCATCATAATAATCTAAAATTTAAAAAGTTAAAGTTTTACTTAAAAAATATTTCTTAATCTATGGGTCAAAGAGGAAGTCTTAAGGGAAATAAAAAATGCATGGAATTGAATGAAATTAAAAGGACAGCATATCGAAATGTGTGGCACATAGCTGAGGCAATGCTGAGAGGAAAAATTAGAGCATGAAAAGAGAAAAGCTCTCACATCAATCTAAGCTTCTCCCTCTAGAACTAGAAGATAAAAAACTGAACACAGAAGGAAGGAAGGAATGCAGAAGGAAGGAAATAATAAAGATATGAGCAGAAATCAATGAAATAAAAAAACAGTAAAATAGAGAAAAAATCAATACGATAAAAAGCTGGTTCATTGAAAAGATCAATAAAATTGACAAATCTCTAGTGACGCTGATAAAGGAAATAAGAGAATGCACAAATTACTAACATGAGGAATAAACAGGAGATATTAGTAGACCCTGCAGACATCAGAAAGATAAGAAAATAATGGTAATAAAGAACCATTAAATGGTTCTTGAATAGAATAATAAATGGTAAATAAGAAATGACTCCATTCATTTGAATTTGACAAAGAAGTACTAAAATGGGTACATTAGAATGGTTCTTTAACTCTTATGCAAATTGAATTCATAATTTAAAGTCTTCTGAAAAAGAAATCTCTAGGCCCTGATAGGTTCATTGCATACTTCTACTAGGTGTTTAAAGAATTAACTCCAATTTTATGTAATCCTTTTCAGAAAATTGAGGAGGAATGAACACTTGCCAAACATACCAGTTTCTTGTTTTATGAAGCCAGCACTGCCCTATGATAAAACCCAGGCAAAGATAGTACAACAGAAAAAATTAAATAAATCACAGATCAATCAGAAAAAGTTTAAACTTTTAGAGGTGATGGATTTATTTAGGGCATTGATTGTGGTGATAGTTTCACCAGTGAGTACTTAATGCAGACTCATCAAGTTGTACATATTAAATATGTACATCTTTTTGTGTGTCAATCATATTCCAATAAAATGGTATTTTTAAAAATTAAAAAGTTTAAAGAAACAAACAAGCACACTGCAACTATGTCAGTCTTTGGCTGGGTGCCTTTTAGCCCTCATTCTCACCCTTCTGTGTTTAATGATTATGGATGGCAGAGGAGTCAGGGCTCTGCAAGTGATTTTTCCCAAATTCCTCTATCACTTGGCTTCTTGTTAGGGCCTACCAATTAGTGACCCTGGGGAGAGACTGGAAGACAGAATATGGGGAGCAGCTATTTCCCTTTCTTTTCCTCCTGTCATCCATAGTTCCTGGTAACAGAAGGCAGCTATAGAAGATAGTATTTTTTTTGTCGGTTCCAGCACATACTTTTCCTTATTCTAAGTACTGGCACTGAGCACCCCCTTAATAGTCCCAACTTTAGTCATGGGAGTAAAGGAGCTCCCTTGTAGTCCTAACCCTGTAAGTGGAACTACATGGCTAGGACTGCACTTCTGGGTTCTGATTATGTAAACCATCTCCGTTTACCAGCCCAAGGGGTAAGAGTTGGTTTATCTAATTATTAGGTTTTGGGTCATCCACAATGTTTTACACTCTTAGTCCTTTCAATGACTATAACCAATTCTCTGTATTAAATCCTTCCGTTTGAAATTCCTGGAGTGGTTCTATTTTCCTACTTGAGCCCAATTCTAGTACATCGGTGTTGGGGGAAGCAGGGCCAGTGCTCTGTGTTACAGGAAAGTACTGCACAGAGAAAGGCAATATTCTTTCCATTTCTTTATCTCAGAGCTGAGCCACCATTCTCAGAAAGTCTTCCCTTCCCGTCCCTTCATTGAACCTTCTGAGGTAACAAAATGAAAGGGGTAGCTTAAACCTGAATTTACAGCTGAACTTGGTCCTAAGTCCCTGAAATACTTGTAGGAGAGGTGGGAGAATGGAAAACATGTCATTGCAGATTGGAACCCAATTTTTTATCTTGCAAAAGAAAGACACTTGCATGTTGTTCTTTTTTTTTTTTTTCCTAGAAAAATATACCCAAATAGGACAAGACCCCCCCCCCCACACACACAAATTGTTCAGAGGTTCCAACAAATCAAATTCATTTGTTTCTTAGAATTTGTTTTTTTAATTTTATGTTCCTGAAGAAAATAAGGGAGGATGAACATAAAACCCGACATTTTAGTTTTACCAAGGAAGCAGGTTTAAAAAGGGAAAAAGTAGTTTTCTCTTAACATAACCATATCATTAAAGAAAAAAGGAAGAGAGAGGTGGCATTAGAGAAGTTGATAATATTTTAAATTTAAGAAAGTATGTCCCCTAAAAATCTCACTATTTGTCTTTATATAAAAATTATATCTACTCATGGTCTCGAGAATTTCCATTGGTTTGGAATTTGGGAAGTCTTGCTGGATAACTTAATGTTCATTCCATAGTGTAAGTAGAGTGTATCTCAGAGACAATGTCCCTATTTGTTGGTTAATCGAGGCAGCACTGTCTTAGAAAACCATTGCTTGTTAATTTGAAGATGTGCATCCTCTGTTTTAGAGTTACTACTGGAGGTTGAAGATAATGTTTTCATGAGAGATTGAGTTTTTTTTGTCTCTAGGAATGTCTCTAGTGTCTAGGTGAGACATACGGTGCAGAGTTGGGGACAGGGGAAGTCTTCCCACTTTCACCTGGAGCTCATTGTTCTTCTCTGAGTACTCAGACATGGCAACTCTAAGAGCATCTGGAGAGAGTCCCCTTGACCCATGTATTAGCTTTCTCCTAATGGACTCCAAGGATAATAGCAACCGTGATAGTCATCCAAGTGGCTTTGCAGTCTTGAAAGTCAGAGCAAAACATGTCAGGTGCTGTGTGGAGAGGCACTCATCAGGCCCTGCCTTGGAATACACTCAGACATTCTGGGGATGAAGGACTTGGAAAGGACAGTGCAAGGCTCTCTGTCACCCTCTGGAGTAAAATATTAGCAAACCTAAATCTAGCAATTTGTATAAAGGATGCTATTTTATGACCCGGGCTTGTTCCTGAAGTGCAATATTGATTTAACCTTAGAAAATCAATTATATATAATTAACATGATTACTTAAAGAAGAAAAAAAAAATATGGTAATTTTGATGGATACAGGAAAAGAATTTGATAAAATTCATCAGAGCCAGTATAAGAATTTTTAGTAAACTAGGAATAGAAGAAAGATTCTTCATCTGATAACTAATAGTGTAAAAAACCTGCAATAAACATTTTTAATGTATAAACAATAAAAAAACTTTCAAGATCAGAAAAAAGATAAGTATATCTGTCATCATTTTGATTTAGCATGACACTTGAAGTCCTAGCCAGTGCAACAAGGCAAGAAAAAAAAAAGGAGAGAGAGGTATAGGACCATAAAGGAAGAAATAGAACTGTCATTCTTCATAGGTGATATAATTGTGAATGTAGAAAATCCAAAATGTTCTTCAAACTTCTTTCCAAAAGGAAGTTTGGAGAACACTTAGGACCTGCCATTTGAACCTGCAATTCCTCTCTTAGGTATACATTCAGAAGACCAAAAATCATTTACAACAAAGACATTTGTACTAGAATCTTATTGTTGCCCAATCATGGAATAAGCTTGAGTACCCATCAACCCATGAATGGACTAATAAACTGTGGTATATGTATCCCATGGAATATTATGCAGCCTTAAAAAAGATGGAGACTTTACCTCTTTTATGTTTACAAGGATGAAGCTGGAACATATTCTTTTTAGTAAAATATCTCAAGATTGGAAGAGGGAAGCACCTGTGGCTCAAGGAGTAGGGCGCCAGCCCCATGTACCAGAGGTGGCAGGTTCAAACCCGGCCCCGGCCAGAAACTGCAAAAAAAAAAAAAAAAGTATCTAGTGTAGTCAGTATTATTATGAAACAAATATATAATCACCCTCACTTCCATATGAAAGATAAAACACAACTATAGCCCAGGATGAAGGAGGGAAGAGAAAGGTGAGGAGAAGGGAGGGAGGAGGTCAGGTGGAGGGAGGGTAATTGGTGGGAGCTTACCTATGGTGCGTATTGCAAGGGTACATGTCAAATCTATTAAGAGTAGAGTATAAATGTCTTAACACAATAATTAAGTGAGATGAAGGCTATGTTAACTAGTTTGATGTAAGCATTCCAAATTGTATATAAAATCAGCACATTGTAGCCCATAAATGCATTCATGTGCATAGTTATGATTTAATAAAAAATTGTTAAGAGGAAAACATAATCCAAAATGAACTAATAAATTATTAAAATGAGTAAAGATTTAGCAAAGTTGCTGGAAACAAAATCAATATGGAAAAAAATGAGCTGTGTAGCTACATATATTAGCAACACATAGAAAATAAATTTTAAAAACTTATACTGTTTCCCAAAGTATCAACACATGGAGAAGGTAGAAGGAATGAATCTAACCAAAGCTGTATAAAGCCTGTAACCTGAAAATTACATTTCGTTGCACACCTTCCAAGAGGATCTAAGTAAACACAGAAATATAGCATGTTTATGAATAATAGTGATTCTCCTAAATTTGTTCTGAAGGTTCACTGTGGTCTGCATCAAAATTCCAAATTAGAAAAAGAAACATACATTGGAATGCAAGGGGTGAAGTATTGCCAATAAGATTTTTAAAGGAAAATGTGACTGGGGACTTCTTTACCAGATGTCAAGATGCAGTACCAGACCCCATTGAGACAGGGTAGATGAAGGTGTAAAACAGGCCAATGGAACAGAACGGAACGCTGGAGGATGGAGCAGTCTACATGTCGACATGTCACATATGGAAACAAAACTAGACCCTTTCCTCACAGCACACAAAATAATCAGTCACAGGTAGAAGAAAGATTTAAAGATGGGAATAGGCAATACAATAAAATTTTAAGATAATTCTAGAGACTATTTTTATGACTTCAGGATATGGGACCACTTCTTCAAACAATGCACATAAACACCATAAAGAAGACATACAATGGATAGGGCTGCATTAAAATGAGTAACACACGTATGATAAGCTACCATAAAAAGGGTGAGAAGAAAAACCATCTCATGGGGAAGGAAACTTGCAGAAGAGTAGTATCCAGAACATATGAAGAATTCTGGCATGTGAATAAGAAAAAGACTAATCCGATGGAAAAAAGGACAAAAACAAAAAAGGAAAAAACCAAATTAGACCTTTTACAGGAGAACAAACGCAATTGGCCAATAACTTACAAACAAAATCCTCTACCCTGCTGGTAATCGGGGTAACTACAAATTAAAACCAGAAAGAGATCATGACATACACACCGTACATATGTATTTTCTGCTGTTCCGTATATGCGTAATATATTTCATGCTTAAAAAAATGCATGAGTATATTTTTTGCAATATTTTCTATTGCTCTCCCTGTTTCTATGATTTTCCCTAATATGGAAAGGGAACATAAAAAAAGCTACACAGTTGCTTTGTTCAAAATTTGGTTTTCGCATAAAAGTTTCTTCTTTCCAGAAGAAGTAGTTTTCTGTTTCATAGGTATACAAATGGTGGTGGTAATTATTAATAAAAGGCAAATCAGTTCATTGCTGCTTTGACACAGAGCTATATTAAAAACTCAGAGGTATCAGTCCTGAAACAGATATTTTTTGTGGTTCTCAGAAGCTTAGTACCACCGGCCTACAGATTTTTTTACCCTGGGTTGTCACCATCATGAAAAACTTTGCCTGTAATCCTCAAAAATGACTGGCATGCTCAGAGGACCCCAGAATGCACCACGAGGAGCACCCCTACATTTCTGATCCCGAGTGAAACTCCCTTTTGCCACCGAACGATACATAGATGCTTTCCTTTGGGGAACCAAATTTCCACTAAAAAAAAAAAAAGAAACTCAACAAAACAGCAATTATGTAAATCGGATGGAAGGAAACTGGTAGTGTCCTGTTTGAGGTAATTTTCCCCATAATGAGTGTTGGGGGAAGGAGGAGAATGGGCAGGATGGGAGGTTAAAAATTAGAAACTGTGTGTGTATGTAATAAGCTTGCACAGAAAGCAGATGCGCATTGTACAAGTCATGTATAGAGGCAATAATCTGTGACAGAAAGATTTACATAATATTCTTTCAGGGCAGGTTCTCCATTTTAAAAAGGTGGTGAAATGCAGACAGCATGCCTGACTGTAATGCATCTAAATCAGGTAAATAATTTGCACTCTCAGGTTAGGGCCCCCCACGCCTACCCCCACCTCCACACTTGCTTAATGGATGGATCTATTACAGCTTAGAGGGGTAAAGAAATCTGAAGTTACCCGGACATGTACACCCAACAGAAGTTGAACGTGAGAAAACACAGCATTTCAAAAGGCAGAATGCCCCTGATAAGGCAATCATGTTTTGGTAATTAATAATAGTGGGTGCATTTATAAGTAGAAATCATGAAAGGAGTGTTGTTTCAAATAGTCACCTCCCCCCCAAAAAAAAAAAAAAAAGAAAAGGAAAAAAAAAAAAAAGATGTCTTGGAGGACTCTGGGTTGAATCGAATGCTGTGTTCTGCCTGCAGTGAGTCTGTGCCATGAGATGAACGTTATGTAAAACATAGATCAGCAACCCTCCTTCCCCTCCTCCTCGTTAGCAGTAAATTTCCATTAGGGCCTGCGATGCCCCCCCTGCCAAAGAAAAAAAATAAAAACAAGAGCACAAGATACTGTTTGCCCATGTGATGTCACTCTGAATAGGACAGGGATGAGGTCCAACTGCCTGCCTTTCAATGTGAAGACTCTTCTCACCATCTAAGCTTTCCCGGCTTTTATTTATAAACATCTCCCTGGTCTATCTGTTATTTTCTGCATTACATTCGTATAACTCTGAGCGCCTTCTTCCTCTGCTTGTAAATTGGTACTGGCCTCCTTTGTGTATCCGCATCTGGTGCAAGGAGGCTAATATACTTGACTCCAGCAGCCTCTGATCCCAGATTTATGGTTTCTAACTTTTTTACTGTGCCGTAGCCATGAGCTGTTGCAAAGTCCTGACTCGGATGCGTAATAACCTTTCTTGATTACACAAGTTTCAATTAACCTGCAAACCTCTTGGTTAGTGTAATGCTTAACTACCGCTAGCGAAATTAACTACCTATAATTACGACACAAGGCAATTTGAAGTATTATTGCACACGTGTGGAAATTCTCAGAATAAAAAAAAAAAAAACCTTTAAGACTGTTTCTTCCTTTGAGTACTATCCATGAAATATATTACTCATTGTATGTGCTTGAGATTCTTTTGTAGGTAAATTTGAAAGGGAAGCAAACCTCAGGATGTAATCCAAACTCCAGCGCTGATGCTTTCAATCTTTTCATTCTTTTTACATCACCAGTATAGGTACAAAAATGAGATGGGCGAAGGAGAAAATTCGAATTAGGTTGAAAAATGAAGAGAATTTAGTTCATTGGGTGAGTAAGTCTGATTTGCCAGGGCACATCCCTGTTTCAGAGGTAGGGGACTGTCAATCATCACTACACATTTATCATAAAATGCTAATTTTGACTTTTTTTTTGAAAGAGAAGGGAAAATTTATATATGCTTTTATACAGAGGTATATGTGTCTATATAACGGGTAAAGTGAGGGGCTGGCTCTCCAGGGAAGGGTATCACTTGCCCCCACTTGGAGGAAAAGCCTTTCTCAATGGGATTACGTCCCCTCTCACAACCTATCAGTTGTCTGATCAGAAATTCATAACACAGCCCATCTATTGCACAGCCTGGCCAGGGCTGCATGATTGGATTTAAATAGGCAAATGCCAGACTTGGGCGTTGACATTCTCTGTCGCTCCCAAGCTTTCTCTTTCTCCCGTCTTCCTTCTAATCATATTATCTCTCTTTTCCTTTTCCTATCTTATTTTTCTTTAATTCCTTCACATGCCACTATTTTATATGAGGCATGCACGTGATGAGACATTGTCAGGAAATGCAGAATGGATGGTGAGTGGAGAGGCGGAGGGAGGAGGAGAGGATGAGACGGAGGGAAATTGTAAATTGTCACTGTCATACCCTGGCTGGGACAGTAAAACCTGGGTGCCCTTTTGTTTTCCTTTTTGCATTTTTTTTTTTTTTTGCATTTATAAGGAATTATTTCAGCATAAATTACTTAGCAGGCATCCTTTCACAACTAGAAAGGTGTCTGTGGATATAAAGTTTACACGTGTCCCATATTATTGCCTCTTCTTTTTGTGTGGCTGATGATGAAGAAAATGCTTTGTGATTCGTACATCATCAGTCTTGGCTTCCTTGGGCCGCGTGGCTACCAGGAGAGTTGTAACTATGGAGTTGTAACTTGATGACGTTTAACTTGAGTTGGAGAAAGTGATAATTCTATTTGTCTCTTTCCACTCTTCCTGCTTGTCACCTACCCACCCCAAAACTATAGAACATTAAAACCATCTATAGAACTTAGATGTTGCAAGTGGAGGGCTTTTGCATTCAGACAGGTGGCTGAATGTTGAACATGTTGGGCTTTGCTACAATGACTAAAATGTAAAAATTGCTGTGAGATCCCTGCCTCTGAGCCTAAGGAAGGAGGCAAAATTCACTCAATTTTTTGCTAGTTTTTAAAAGTCAGGCATCCTCCTAACATCTCCCTGATGTCTTTCCGTTGGGCTAGAAAGTGAATCTTGAGCTAGGATTTTCACTGTGAGTTTTGTGCTAAAATGCCTCTCCCCATGGCTAGCCCCATCATAGAATTGTATCCTTTTATTTATTTATTTATTTATTTATTTTTAAGACAGAGTCTTGTTATGTCACCCTCAGTAGAATGCTGTGGCATCACAGCTCACAGCAACCTCCATCTCCTGGGCTTAGGTGATTCTCTCGCCTCAGCCTCCTGAGTAGCTGGGACTACAGGCGCCCACCACAGTGCCTGGCTCTGTAGCCTTTGATTTTAATAAGGTTTCTGTTAGTAATGCTTAGTTAAAAAGAAATGTTTGTATGTATTTTTATCTAAAATCACCATTAATTTACTGGTATTTAAATTTACTCCAGAGGACAAACTCCAAATAAATTTTTGTCCACACAGGAAAAATATATGGGATGGAGGAACAGTCCCCAACCTTTTGGGCACTAGAGACAGGCTTCATGGAAGATAGCTTTTCCATGGAGTTGGGCAAAAGGGTTGCTCTTGATACGAATCCGCAAGCAATTGATTATGCTGTCTGTGCAGTCAAATCTGTCTGTTTTTGATAATCTGAATTTGCAGCCACTCCCCAGAGCTAACATCACGACCTTAGATCATCAGCATTAGATTGACATAAGGAGCACAACCCAGATCCCTCTGGTGTAGGAGTTGCAGTGGGGTTCACGCTCCTCTGAGAATCTAATGTCGTCACACTGATTGGACAGGAGGCAGAGTTCAGGTGGTCACAGGCGCAGCTGTAAATACAGATGAAGCTTCCCTGACTCACCAGCCACTCACCTGCTGCTCTGTGGCCCAGGTCCTAACAGGCCACAGATGGGTAACAGTCCCTGGCCTGGGAGTTTGGGACTTCAGATATGGAGAATATTTTACAACCTACAGCAAATGCCCCAGGCTTAATGAGAGTGACATTCTGCAATGTAATATTTTACTTTCTGACCAGGAGAGGATAGTGTTATATACCAGAAAGTGTTGCTAATTACATTCATTTTAGTATTGTCTGTATGTGGTGGTTACAGCCCCCTTTCTGTCTTAGGAGGGTGAATACCCTTTGGCTTTAACTTCTGGAGAGATCTGATAACTTCAGTGAAAGAATTAGAGAAGCTGTGTCAGTTGTCCAGTAAGCCTCTGCCACACTAAGGCTTGCAGAATTTACTGTTACTGCACTCATATTTAGAGGTCTTCTCCCACCTATGGGCCCTTGACCTGTGATACATTCAATTAGTGCAGTATTTGGTCCAGTTGCTACAGAGCAAAATAAATTCAAACCAAAGTCATTAAAGACCCAAATAAGTCTCCTTCCTTTTGAGGTTCCCATTGATAAACGAGGGAGCCCTAATACTTACTATCCTTGCCAAGTTTTCTCTCACTTCAGGGTCTGAGAAGCCCCTGGATATTGCTATTTTCTCAAGAAGGGCTAAATTGTATATTTCTAGTGGGTCAGGGTTTTGTAGATTTTTTTTCTTTTAAATAACAGCTATCTTGAGATATAATTCACACACAATACAATCCACCCATTTCAAGCACACCATTCAGTGGTTTCTGGTGTATTCACAGAGTTGTGCAGCTGTGAGTACAATTAGTTTTAGAACATTTTTATCACCCAAGAAAAAGAGACCCTGTACCCACCCCTTGGCGGTCACTACCCGTGCCCTCCTGCTCACTCTCCCAACCCTAGATTAACTCCACTTTACCTTCTGTACCCATGGTTCTAGATATTTCCTGTAATTGGAATCATATAACATGTGGCCCTTTGTGACTGACACATGTGGCTCTAAACGTCACCTGGGGACCCTGACTTCTTGGGGAGTCCAGAAAGATGCATGTGTATACAAACACCAAGAACAGTGCTAGGGCGATTGTCCCTCCTCACGTCCATGAGGCCTCATGCAAGGGCAGCCTTTGCTTCTTGTCTATATGAGCAGACAGAGGAGAGGAGCTGGTAAGAACTGAAAATATAGCCTGTAAACAGACTCAAGCATTATGAAAACGACCCATGTGCCTGCAATCATTTGTACCCCCTTAATATTTTGAAAAAAAAAAAAAATTTTTTTTTTAAAAGACAAAAGAAAAGATAACCCTTGAAGTTAGCCTGTGATACCATTTACGTTCCTGCATGGTGCCCTTTGGTAAAGGGAAAGACCGGTAGCGTCTACCTATTGCTTTCCAAAAGCAACAAGGTATTGCTTCTTGCAAATATTGCCTTATTTTTCTTCAGCAATTGCTCAGATTTTCAGTTAAGTCATATATTTGTTACCATAATCCTTCAGCCTGAAATGAATTAGGGTGGGTCTAAAAGAAGTAAAAGTTGTGGATGTGATTTTGTATGGCACCTACTTTGCTGTTAAATTGACCTCTGCTCTATGCTGAGTACAGATGGAGAAATCTGACTGAAGCTTGGCCGTTCCTCAGCATTCTTTCCTAATGCACAGGCAGGTAGGTAGGTGGATATATGAATAAGTAAGTGAGAGCCACAGGTAGAGCTCCAGATATGCTTTTCAGGAATCAAGGGACTGCCTCTTTGCCAAACGACCACTGGTTACCTTTCCTCTCTGCCTATTTACACATACTTATTTTTTTTTCCTCCTGCTAGCTTTCTGTAAGCTGGTTGTATCAGTACAAGACAATTTGTCTTACTCTTTTCAATCTTGATATGTATCCAAGCCTGCTCTCTGAAAATAGAAATATTGCATTTTTAGACCAGAATCTGCCAGCAGCCCCCATCTTTTGCAGACCCCCTTCACCATCCAGGAGTCGTGCAACTTCAGCCAGCCCAGTGGACTCTTCTTAAAATTGTTCCTCACATAGCCTCCTGTTTGCTGCTTCAGACTGTGTGACATTCTCAGCTTCGAAGAAAGCATCCCAGAGGGAAGTCACACACACCACAGTTCAAACACCTCAAACTATCTTAGTTCCTGGGGGGAAAACAGCCAGCCAGGTCGTGGGCGCTGTTTTTCAATGGCCCTTTACTGTTTATTTTTTTTTCTCTATGACTTCTTGCTTTGGTTGTTTCCTTTTGCACCGTCATTGCTGTTGTTTTTTATTCTTTCTTACCCTGGGAATCTTATTTTTATTTTAAGAGCAATGGAATTTGTTGGAAAACCAATTTTACACACACAATGAATCTTTATCTCCACATTATGGTAAGCAAGAAGTACTAGGGAATACATGGGACAGAAAGCACAATAAATTATTTCTCATTTTCAGCCGTAAGCCAGGGTCTAATTCTGTCTTGTGATTGATTAAAGAGAAATACTGGGTTTTGTGGAGCTCTGGTTGGGCTGGGCCGATGCCTGGGGTACAGAGCTGGCCGCCTTCACTGCCTTGATGGTGTAACTGGGAGCTGCAGGATTCACTCGGGGTCTTAATGGCAACCTGAGCTCCCTTTAGGTTAGAAGCTACATCAGTCCTGGCAACTGGATTTTTTCTTAGTTCAAGGGCATCGTCGACCAACGGGAACACCAATAAGGCTTTTCTTCTTTTTTTCTCACAATCTCAACTAGGAAATGAGAAACTAAAAATCTGAGAAAAGGGAGAATTCATATGTGTGACAGAAGCCAAGTGCGTAGGTTCGAAGTCAGCCTTCTGAAATTAGGTCGGTTGAGGGTCTCTTGCCTTAAGACATTGTTGATTCTAGTAATCCGAGCACAGAAGCCAGACAGCACTGTGACTGTAAGGTTGCCAGGAGGTCAGCAGATACTGTCAGTTACTTTGTCCTTAGAGATTTAGATCACTGGTTCAACAAGATGTTCTCCAGGAAATCCAAAGTCCTCACTCCAAATGCAGTTGATTTCCAGGCCTTGTGTTTTTATGCGCACCCCTTACCTGGGACCTACCTCCAGGTGCTTGTTTCCCCTGAGTTCTCTGCTTGGCTCTTTTCTTATTCTTTTTGTTTTCTGAGACAGAGTCTCACACTGTCATTCTGGGTTGAGTGCCATGGCATCATCATACCTCACAGCAACCTCAAACTCCTGGGCTCAAGTGATCCTCCTGCCTCAGCCTCCCAAGTAGCTGGGACTATAGGAGCCCCCCACGATGCCTCTATTTTTAGTAGAGATGGGGTCTTGCTCTTGCTCAGGCTGGTCTCGAACTCTTTTTTTTCATTGTTGGGGATTCATTGAGGGTATGATAAGCCAGGTTACACTGATTGCATTTGTTGGGTAGAGTCCCTCTTGAGATCTTGTCTTGCCCCCAAAAGGTGTGGCACACACCAAGGCCCCACCCTTCCCTCTCTCTGCTCTTCCTTTCCCCACCCTTCCCTCCTTCTTTCTCTCTCTGCTCTCCCCTTCCCCCATCCCACTATGACCTTAATTGTCATTAATTGTCCTCATATCAAAATTGAGTACATAGGATGCATGCTTCTCCATTCTTGTGATGCTTTACTAAGAATAATGTCTTCCACTTCCATCAAGGTTAATACAAAGAATGTAAAGTCTCCATTTTTCTTAATGGCTGAATAGTATGCCATGGTATACATATACCACAGTTAATCCATTCCTGGGTTGGTGGGCAGTTAGGCTGTTTCCACATTTTGGCAATTGTAAATTGAGCTGCAATAAACAGTCTAGTACAAGTGTCCTTGTGATAAAAGGATTTTTTTTCATTTTGGGTAGATGCCCAGTAATGGGATTGCAGGATTAAATGGGAGGTCTAGATTGAGTGCTTTGAGGTTTCTCCATACTTCCTTCCAGAAAGGTTGTACTAGTTTGCAGTTCCACCAGCACTGTAAAAGTGTTCCCTTCTCTCCACATCCATGCTAGCATCTGCAGTTTTGAGATTTTGTGATGTGGGCCCTTCTTGCTGGGGTTAGATGGTATCTCAGGGTGGTTTTGATTTGCATTTCTCTAATAGATAGGGATGATGAACATTTTTTCATATGTTAGCCATTTGTCTGTCTTCTTTAGAGAAGGTTCTATTCATGTCTCTTGCACATTGATATATGGGATTTTTGGCTTTTTTCATGGATTAATTTGAGTTCTCTATAGATCCTAGTTATCAAGCTTTTGTCTGATTCAAAATATGCAAACATCCTTTCCCATTGTGTAGGTTGTCTCTTTGCTTTGGTTGTTGTCTCCTTAGCTGTACAGAAGCTTTTCAGTTTAATAAAGTCCCATTTGTTTATTTTTGTTGTTGTTGTAATTGCCATGGCAGTCTTCTTCATAAAGTCTTTCCCCAGGTCAGTATCTTCCAGTGTTTTTCCTATGCTTTCTTTGAGGACTTTTATTGTTTCATGCCTTAAATGTAAGTATTTAAGTCCTTTATCCATCTCGAATCAATTTTTGTGAGTGGGGAAAGGTGTGGGTCCAGTTTCAGTCTGGATATGTGGATATCCAGTTCTCCCAACACCATTTATTGAATAACGAGTCTTTCCCCCAAGGTATGTTCTTGTTTGGTTTATCAAAGATTAAGTGGTTGTAAGATGTTAGTTTCATTTCCTAGTTTTCTATTCAATTCCAAGTGTCTATGTCTCTATTTTTGTGCCAGTACCATGCTGTCTTTGAAAACTATGGCTTTGTAGTACAGCCTAAACTCTGGTATGGTGATTCCCCCAGCTTTATTTTTATTACTAAGAACTTCCTTAGCTATACAGGTCTTTTTCTGGTTCCATACAAAATGCAGAATCATTTTTTCCAAATCTTGAAAGTACAATATTGGTATTTTAATAGGAATGGCATTGAATAGGTAGATTGCTTTGGGAAGTATAGACATCTTAACAATGTTGATTCTTCCCATCCATGAGCATGGTATGTTCTTCCATTTGTTAATATCCTCTGCTATTTCCTTTCTGAGGATTTCATAATTTTCTTTATAGAGGTCCTT
>CAUYPK010097320.1:0-26285 GCA_963574355.1 Loris lydekkerianus | reverse complement strand
TTGAGATATCATCTAACTCCAGTGAGACTAGCCTATATCAGAAAATCCCAAAACCAGAGATGTTGGCGTGGATGTGGAGAAAAGGGAACACTTTTGCATTGCTGGTGGGAATGCAAATTAATACATTCCTTTTGGAAAGATATATGGAGAACACTTAGAGATCTAAAAATAGACCTGCCAATTAATCCTGTAATTTCTCTACTGGGCATATACCCAGAAGACCAAAAATCAAATCATAATAAAGATATTTGTACCAGAATGTTTATTGCAGCCCTATTCACAATTGCTAAGTCATGGAAAAAGCCCAAATCCCCATCTATCCACGAATGGATTAATAAATTATGGTATATGTACACCACAGAATAATACACAGCCTTAAAGAAAGATGGAGACTTTACCTCTTTCATGTTTACATCGATGGAGCTGGGACATATTCTTCTTAGTAAAGTCTCAAGAATGGAAGAAAAAGTACCCAGTGTACTCACCCCTACAATGAAACTAATTTAGGACCTTCACATGAAAGCTATTACCCAGTTACAATCTAAGAATAGGGGGAAAAGGGAAAGGGTGGGGAGGGAGGGGGGAGGTGGGTAGAGGTAAGGGGATGGAAGGGATTACACCTGTGGTGCATCTTTCAAGGGTATATGTAAAACTTGGCAAATGTGGAATGTAAATGTCTTAGCAAAATAACCGGGAAAATGCCAGGAAGGCTATGTTAACCAGTGTGATGAAAATGTGTCAAACGATCTATGAACCAAGTATATGGTGCCCCATGATCACATTAATGTACACAGCTATGATTTATAATTAAAAATAAATAAAAAATAATAAAAAAATAAAAAAAGATATTGTAAGCTGTACCTGTGGTTCAGTGGGTAGCTCCACATATCGAGGGTGGTGGGTTCAAACCTGGCCCCGGCCAAACTGCAACAAAAAAGTAGCTGGGCATTGTGGCGGGTGCCTATAGTCCCAGCTACTCGAGAGGCTGAGGCAAGAGAATTGCCTAAGCCCAAGAGCTGGAGGTTGCTGTGACCTGTGATGCCAGGACACTCTACTGAGGGTGATAAAATGAGACTCTGTCTCTTTAAAAAAAAAAAAAAAGATATTGTGGTAAGCTCTGTGAGTCTCCATAAGACCATAAAAATAGTCTTCTGGGGCCATGTTGAATGCCCACCTGCTTTTAAGATATTGGCTAGAATCACTGCCAACCTCTGATACATTAGCTTACCAAGGTATTTGGTCTGCCAGTTCAGAAAACACACTAATTTTAATTAACTTATTCTTTCAGCCACTTATTTCTGAATTTATTCATGCTATAAATATAATTTATTTTCTGTAAGTTTTGTATTTTAGAAAGCATCAACTTGGGTTATTAAATTTAATTTAATGCCATTAAATCTGTCTCCTGTACATTATGACTTTTAATTGATTGCAAATTTTTAGAAGATTTTATTTCATCAAAAACAAAATCATTCCTTCTGAACATGTAAAATCAGCCAATTACTTGTTACCTCTGCCTGCAAGTGCTTTTGATTTATGACATTAGTTACTTACCTTAATGGGTCTGGATCACTTGATAAATTGCATTTTTTAAATTTAATCATACTTTTAGACAATATCCTCAGATATAGAAATTTCTAGAAAAATTTCTTCTTTAGCTTTAGAAAATGCTGTCACAGCTCCCTTCAAAATTCTAATCTTATAAAGAAAGATTAGATTCTTATCCCTGGCTTTTCTTTTCTGTAGATAGTAGCTTTTGAAATAATGTGAAAGTTTACCCTGGTGATTGCCTTAGGCAAAAGGTATATTAGTGGATGGTATATTTTTTTCAGAAAAGGCATCAGTTAGTTTTCAAGTTAAACACTATTATGAAAAATAACCATGCCAATCCTTGTAGAACCATGTATTCTATCTACAAATAATTGTATTATGATTTTGGATAGTTCTGTAGACTAATAGTAAAAAAAAGTTCTAATTCCTTTCTTTCTGGATGTACCCAACTCTCTCTCACACACACACTCACACATGCACATACACATACACAGCCAACACACATGCAGAGTAACATGTGAATATAACTACATATGTGTTCAAAAATAGCTCCCACTCTACGTATGCATCTATGTATGTAATAAGCATATATGTATATATACAAACAACTAAAATGACATTTAATAGAAGCATAAATATACTTCAAATGATATTTAATAGGTAAAAAAATCTTGCAATTTAGATATCATAAGTGACATTCAGTCACATATTTTGTTAACCAGAAATGTTCTTTGACTTCATGTCTTCCTTTTCTCCTCTCCTCCACAGCCTCTTTCTCCTACATGCCTAGGAAAGGATATACCCTGAGTCTGCAGGCTGAGTCACAGACTGAGAGGGGGAAAGAGGGGGAGAGCCTGCACAACTACAATGATTACAGTTTTATAATTTTGGCCGTCATGATTCTGTCTCTGGAAACTGTAATTAATGCAATACATTTGTTAGCTTCTCTCAGGGGTATGAAGAAAAATCTAATTGAAACCTTGTAAATCAGTTTCACGAGTGTAATGAGAAGAGTATTGGCTTTTATCTTGTAGCTCCACCTTTACATAGTCACAGATTATTAATGTCTCATAAAAACATTGTAAACCGTTATGCTCATGATCCCACAACTGGTGAATTTAGGTCAATAATGACAATTGAATCTATAACTGGCAATGCTTACAATAATTTCCTTCCTAGAATCAGAAACTATGGATACTGAAAATGATTCTACAATTGGTAATGCTCATTTTATAATCCTCAAGAAACTTTTTTGTACTAGCATGTAGAAATTTAAGACAAATGAAACATTCCATGTTCTAGCAAGTTAATAAATTTATAACTTCAAGTTAAAAAACATTATGAAAAATAATAAACGGCCATGCCAATCTATTCTATTTACAAATAATTATATTATGATTTGGGATAGTTCTGTAGAGTAATAGTAATAAAAGTTCCCATTCCTTTCCTTCTGAGAGAGGGAGTGAAACAAGTGAAATTCTAGATAAAGTAATAAACCCCTTCTTCTCTACTTACTGAGCTTTATATCAATGCAGATAGAAATCTCATTTTAGTAAAGAAATATATAGGCTTTAAGGCTATGAACTTTCCCCTTATGGATGCTTTTACTGTAGCCTATAGATTTTGATAGCTTGTGTTCCAGATGTTGTACAGTTAAGGGATTTTTTTATTTCCATCTTAATTTCATTTTTGACCCCAGGGTTGCTTAGCAGAAAGTTGTGTGTTTTGCATGACTTTGTTCAGATTTGAGTGTTTCTCTTAGAATTTATTTCTAGTTTTATTCCTCTGTGGTCTAAGAATATTCATGATTGATTTTGATTTCTTTGAATTTCCAGAGACCTGTTTTGTGGCTTCGGATATGTGTGGTTTTGGAGACTATCCCAGCTGCTGATGAGAAGGAGAATATATATTCAGTAGTTTTATAGTAAAACGTTGTGGAAATGTCTGTTAGGTCAATTTTATTTAAAGTTATATTTAAGTCTAATATTTCCTAATTGATGCTCTGCTTTGAAAATCTGTCAAGCTCTACAACAAAAGGACAAAATGATCACAATTTAACAACCTAATGTCACATCTAAAGGAATAGGAAAAGAAGAGCAAACCAAACACAAAGGTAGCAGAGGAAAAGAAACAACAAAGCTAAAACAGAACTAAACCAAATGGAAACAAAAGCATATCAATAAAACAAAGACATGGTGCTTTAAAAAGATAAGCAAAATTAATATACCATTAGCCATTAACCAGAAAGAGAAGAAAAAGTATGCAAATAATCACAAACATAAATGAAAGAGAAGACATTACAACTGATACCAAAGAAAAACAAAATAGTAATCATAAATACTACAAAAACTTCTATTCTCACAAATTAGAAAATATAAAAAAATTAGATAAATCTCTGACACATACAATCTGCCAACCTAGATCAGAAGAAACAGAAATCTTGAACACACCAATAAGAAGCAATAAGATTGAAGCAGTAATAATAAAAAAAAAAAAAAAAATTCTCCCAACAAAACAACAACAAAAGTCCCAACCAGAGAGATTCACAGCTGAATTATACCACACTGACAAAGAACTGGTTCCTATCCTACAGAAAGGATTTCATAAAATTGAGAGGAAGGGAATCCTTCCTAACTCATCCTATGATGCAAGTTATCACCTTGATACCTAAGCAGGAAAGGACAAAACAGAAAAAGAAAATACAAACCAATAGCTATTATGAACATCAATGTAAAAATCCTCAATATAATATGAGCAAACCTAATCCAACAGCCTATCAAAAAGATCCTTCATCCTAACCCCATTGGCTCCATCCCAAGGATGTAAGTATAGTTCAACATACCCAAATCTATAAATGTGATTCATCACATAAACAGAAACAAACAGAAGACCATATGATCATCTCAATAGATGCGGGGGAAAAAAATTTAATGAAATCCAACATTTTTTATGATTAGAAACCTCATCACTAGGCCTAAAAGGAATACTCCTCTAAATTATTGAAAGCCATATATGACTAATCTACAGCCAACATCATAACAGAATAGAGAACCTCAAAATAAAACCATTTACCTACAACCAACTAATCTTTGATAAAAGAAACAATAACATACACTGGGTAAAAAAAAAAAAAAAAAAAAGAAATCCTGTTCAATAAATGGTGCTGGGAAAACTGGATAGCCACAGGCAAAACAATTAAATAGCACCCCTATCTCTCACCATGTACAAAAATTATTGCAAGATGAATGGACAGCTTAAATGTAATACATGGTATCAAATAAATTCTACAAGAAAATATCAAAAAAGAATTTGAAAAAATTCTTTGCCTAGGTCAATTATAGACATTGACCTAGGCAAAGAATTAATGACTAAGTCTTCAAAGGCAAATAGAGACATAATACAAATTTTTTAAAGCTTCTGAGCAGGTAAGAAAGTAATTAACAGAGTAAATAAACAACCCTACCAAATGGGAGAAAATATTCACAAACTACACATCTGACAAATGATTAATATCCAGATACTATAGAAACTCAAATCAGCAAGAAAAAAAAAAAAAAAAAAACGATAAAACGTGGTCAAAAGACATGGACAGAAATCTTCAAAGCAATAGAAAAATGGGCAACAAAATCTGAAAAAATTGCTCAACATCACTGTCACTGGGGAAATGCAAACTAAAACTAAAGTGAGATAACACTTTATCCCTGTCAGAATGGCCATTATTGAAAGTCAAAAACCAATAGATTCTGGTGTGAATGCAAAGAGAAAAAAACACTCATACATGGCTGATGGGAGTGCAAGTTAGTGCAATCCCTATGGAAAATAGTATGGAGATGTCTTAGTAACAGAAATAAACATCCCCTTCAACCAGCAATCCCACACCTGGATATTTACCCAAAGGATAAGAAGTTATTTTATCAAAAAGAAACCTGAAGTTGAATGTTTACTACTGGAAATTCAGTATCACAAAGACATGGAATCAACCTAAGTTCCCAGCAATTCAGAAATGGGATAAGAAAATGTGGTATATTATATACTATAAAGTACTGCTCAGTAAAAAGGAATGGGATAATGTCTTTTGTAGCAACTTGCATGAAACTGGAGACCATTATCCTAAGTGAAGCATCTCAGAAGTAAAAGAAAGAAAACAAACAAACAAAAAAACAAAAAAAAAAACCCCACATCACTGGTACTCTCTAATAATTGGAAGCTAAATGTGGGCACAGAGCACACAAAGAGATGCAACAGTCATTGGACATCAAGAAGGGGGGAGGCTGAAAGAAGGAAAAGGCTAAAACTTACCTGTTCTGGTGATAGATACCCTAAATGCCCTGACTTAAGTGCTACACTATCTATCCATGGAACAAAACATTTGTATCGGTTTAATACTTGAAAAAAGGAAATTACGAAAGGAAGATATTACCTATTTTTTCTCTTCCTCTTTCTCCTCTTCTTCCTTCTTCCCTTTCCCCTCCCCTTTTTCTGTTGCTGCTGCAAATTAAGACAGCTCGAATTCTGAGCTCTACTTTTTGTTGTGTAGCTGAAGAATCATTACGTGTTATTGACTGACCTACAGCCCTGATTTAAATCCTCCCTGCCAGTCAGGTCTATTATCAAAAGAATATCATGCAGTTACTCTAAGATTCATTAACTCAACAAACATTTATTGAACATCTACCATGTACCAAGCTTTAATGTGCTTGATGATTAGAATGTGGTAAATGAGACAGACTTTGCCTTTTTCTTCATGGAGCTCATCTTCGTAATCATAATTCTAAAAGGATTGACAGGAAAAAATTTGGTTATAACCTACAATCTTCAACTAGCCTTTTAATAGAAAATTCCCAGAAATATCACTATGGACTCTGTTGTACAGTTAAGAGTGTACATATTTCCTTATTTTGCTGTTATTTTAATGCATTATTATTTGTTGCAATGGGAAAAAACTATAGTGTAGCAGATTCTGCATTGTCCGGTCTAAATCCTCTCCGCTTCTTCATTTTGGTTCATTTCTGCAGACTTCCCATGGCTCACATCTGAATCTCTTCGCCTGAAAGTAAGTCTCTGACTGTTGCAGCTCAAATCGCCTTTGTAGACAGCAGAGTAGATGTCACAGATGACTTGCAAAAACAGTCTTCGATCAATAACTGATGATTTGTTATAAAAAATATTCCAGCTCCTTTACCCCTTGGGGAAACGATTTTGACATTTCTCCTGGTAGTTTAAGCTCCAGTTTCCTGTCACTTGCTTGATAATGTATCATTCACTTGTTCTTTCCCATCTCAAGGTCTTACTCTACTACTTCCTGAAATACCTCTCAAATGAACTATTGATATTCAAATTGTCTTCTCAGTGGTAGCTTCTGGGGGAACCCCAACTAAGGTACTTGCTACTGGAAGTGGTTTTAGAAAGCAGATCCTTAAGAAAAAGTTCTAAAATTAGATCACTCACTGGTCAGTTGATTCTGGGGCCCCATTATTGGTATTGCATGTGGTAATGATAACCCCTAAAATGCTGTAACAACACAATATCCAACACTCTTACCTGTGATAAATTAAGATACAAGTGGAACAGAATGCACTGGCTTCTGCACTATCTTTAGTGTTATTATTATAAGTATAATATTTATATAAGTATATAAGTATAATAATTATTAAAAGAGTTGTGGAATTTTGGGCTATTAAGTAATAAAGAAAATGAAAAAAAACTGAAGGTGAAGTCGATTTGCGACATTCTTAATTCAGGGTATGACCAAGCAAGCTACAAACTCTATGTTGATATTAAAATATTATCATCTCTCACAACTGCCTGAAATATACAGCAAAACACCACCACACAAGCACACACACACATCCATTACAGAAATCTTTTTTTCTTTTTGGTTAAAGACAGAGTCTCACTTTGTCGCCCTTGGTAGAGTGTCATGGCGTTACAGCTCACAGCAACCTCCAGCTCTTTGGCTGAGGTGATTCTCTTGCCTCAGCCTCCCAGAAGCTAGGACTACAGGTGTCTGCCACAATGCCCGGCTACATTACAGAAATCTTAAAAACGGTTAGCAAAAGGCTGGTGTCTACTGTCACAATGCAAAATCTTAACCATGTACCAGTTTTCAGGGAATCTTTTTCTAAAAAGACAATATTGCCTTGAGAAATACTCTGTAAACTGAAGCAAGTATACACAATAGCAAATTCCACAATCATTTCTCAAAGGGACCTACAGAAATTTACCAGAGCTTACACGTCTTCTTGGAAGGCTGTTGGATGCAGGGTGTTCACTGACACTGTACTGGAGAGGCCCAAATGCCATCATAGCCCCCAACTGCAGTACAGTGAGAGCACATGGGGGGCAGGTGGTGCAGGATACTGGCCTTCTATTATCTTATTGTAGGTCCATTGATTCTCACACTCCAGCCCCTAGCCTTAACTTAAAGTCATTTCTCCATTCATAAGTGCATAATCAGAATAGAAATACAGAATTGATAGTGTTCTTATACTGGCAACCCAACCTGTGGAGAGTGTGCTAATAGTAATTAAGTTCAAATGGAAGCCCCTGAATATTCCCCCTTCTGGGAAGGTTAATAAATTGAAAGCAATATTATATCACAGATAAAATAGTAGACTTACAAAGAGCTAAAGAATGCAGGACTAGTTGCTTTTATTTTAACTATATTTAATTAACTACTGTGCATGTTCTACCTTTCCAAAAACAAATAAAAATAAATAAGACAAAGATGAAGCATGTTAAATGACAGCATGTAATACAAACTTCACCAGGTGTTTTTCCAATTGAAGCTGCTGTGCCAGCTGTGTAACTTCATCAGAGCAGATCAATGCTGCCTTGGGCATTTTATAAATAGTTATTTATCTAGAAAAACATGTTCCCCCATCCCCCAGTCTAATCATGATAGAAAATTTGAATCAGTTTACATTTACCTGGACTAAATGGTAATACAAACACATAGTTTTTCCCCCAAATAATATTAGCTCTACTGATTTTAGCTAAATACAGCCAAATAGGTCATTTGGACATTTGGTCATCTGGACATCAATATACATCTGATTCACTAGATTAATGGCATCATATTAATCAGATCTAGTGAGTAGGACATGCCAAGTTCTTTGGATGTCTTATGCTCATGAGATTGGAAGAAAAGACTTTACTGAAAACCCAGATTTATGAACCTTCCTTGCATATGAAAGACATTTGTAGGGATCCAATAAGCTGAATCATATCAGGATATTTCCTCCAAATTAAAGGACAAATTATTATGCCTTGAGTCTCCTATGATTAAAAATCTCCACTTGGTGGATGATGGAGGGGGATGGGGGGTCATGGTGTATGGAATACCTCTTAGGGACAAGACACAATTATAAGAGGGACTTTACCTAACAAATGCAATCAGTGTAACCTAATTCTTTGTACCCTCAATGAATCCCAAACAATAAAAAAAGAAAATCTCCACTTGGTGGGTCCATTTGGATTTTGAAGACAGCACTCTTGGGGACACTGCTGCAATCTCTTTGTTGGGTGACTCAGAAGTATGTTTGGTTTGAGTGGACCCAGAGAAAGAGAGGATTCTCCAACAGTTTGGACTGCAATACAAAGAGTCCTGTAACTTTGTCTATAAAGAAAGGCAGATTTCATGATGCTAGAGGCATGTAGAAAAATGTTGGCAATGGAGAATATTAACTATTAGAAAATCATCTTCTGACATTTACTGGGCCTTCACAGATACTAACTGCCTCACTCCAGGATATCAAGTGACTATAGTTGGTGCTACTGATCATGAACTGGGACTTATCAATCTACCAAGTGATGAAGTGTATAGGTACAACATAAATCAATCATAGGGTAGGTATAACATATTCAAGATTAGGCCTAACACAATTCAGAAACCACAAGTTACTTTACATGAATAGGTGGCCCACACTCTAAATTACCTAATTTTGTTGTTCCAACATCTCTCCCTCAGCTCACACCTTTGATCTGATGTGGAGGTCCCTGTATATAGCTTGTAGAAATAAACTCAGACCAGATTTATGAAAAGGTTAGGTACGATAAACCAATCTATTAGGCAAAACTAGAGTTGGCCTCAGAAGACAATATTGCAGGATAATCTTTTGAATAGGCAGAGTTTTGAACAATGCTCCAGTTTACCAACTTGAAGGAGAAGATGCCTGAGTTAAGAAGATTAATAAATCTTTAGTGTAATGACCTAGTTTTTTGGTCTGTAACCAGTATAGAGTAAGATCAGAAGAGCAGAGATCTGAGAAAAGCACGTAGGTTCTTACGTGAGAAGGTGAAAAAGGTGAGAGGGTCCTTGTGTGTTATGGCAGTGCCCATCAAGAACGCTCATCACAGGGAAAGCATTGACAGAATAGAATTGCATGGTGGTCAGCCACTCTGAGACTTCAACCACAGCAGGTTCACTATGTTCTAATGAATGGACTGGACTTCAGGGAAGGATAAAGAAGGCTACACATGGGCTCTCACCATGGGCTCCTTTTTATTAAGAATAACGCAGCCACTACTGCTACTCAATGACCGTTTAGGCCAACCCTGACACCTTCGTATTACACTATTAATTTATTGTCAGTAAGCTCCTAGTTCATCCTTCTTTGCCCTTTCTATGATACTGGAACTTCATCCTATGAACAGTTCTCATTTGAGAGCTGGTGGGATTTTAACCTTTGTCAATAGAGGTGCTAGAAGATGATTGCAAGGTTTTAGTAAAAGGAAGGGTCTTTTCTCCCTGGTTCTAGTATACTAGTTTCCCTAGGATGTAGCTGCCAGGAAGTCAGTGTGCCAGAGACCTGGTGACAAATACTCTCTAGTAATTTCTTTACCAACCCCCCAGGCTATTCCTACCCAGTAGTCCAAACCCACACTTTCCAGCAAATTTCTTCCATATTGGTCTTTTGCATATTTGTGGGATAGCCTCTCTCTCTCTCTCTCCTTTTTTTTTTTTTTGGGGGGGGGGCAGGGCTGGGTTTGAACCCGCCACCTCCAGCATATGGAGCTACTCCTACTCCTTTTAGCCACAGGTGCCACCCAGCCACTCTCTCTTTAAGAAGCCTAAGTCTCAGCCTGAGGATGGTGTCTCTTCTAAATTGTTGCTACTTTTTTGTTCACTCTTTTTCAGTCCAAAATGTATTAGCATTCTTCTACTACCTTTAGTCATTAATGATATCTCACTTTGTTTTTTCCTGTTTCTATTACTGGTATGATTTCTGTATCTTGACTAAATCCTGATTAAGTCACATATCATCCCCAAAAGAAACCAACAAAGTACTTTTTGGGGTACCTGATTCTATTAGCTCCTTTCCATGGCTTAAGGACAATGATTAATTTCTTATGTTATCCAGGTAAAGATTTGTGTTGCCACTTTTCAGTACCTTGGACAAAAACACTATATGGTGGCCAAGAGGCAAAAGAAGCTTTTTAAAAAAAAAAAAAAAATGCAGTAGGTTTTAAGGTGATGGAGCTCAATTGCACTGAAACAAAAGGCAAGAGAGTTCTTAATCACAGGGTGTGCTAGTGGAGGGTGCCAGACAACCTTAGTGAGGGAGCTGGCCAATGTGTTTGCTAATTGGTGCTCAGCCCATTGAAGTTACTACCCTCCTGCCTGGGAGATTAGAGCACTCTCTTCCTTGATGACTGTGTTTCAGAAGGATGATGACAGTCTGCGACTGTAAAATTGGCAAGAGAATGGAGAAAATTTATATCTCAAAGAGGCATGAAAAGATGAACAAAGTTTTCTAAAGAAAATGTTCTGAGAAAAGGGAGGTTAGGGGAGGCAAGAAGAAGAAAGATGACACTGAAAAGATCCCCCCTGGAGTGCAGGGGAAGACAAAGGCAGTCTTGGTTAGAGCTCACAGTATGGCTGATTTATTGTCAAGGGATCCCATATCATATCACCGTGGATCAAGGATCCAATTTTATAGAAAGGGAGATGAGCATGGGATCTTTTAGTCTCATATGCACATCATCATGGACAAGCTGCTGGACTAATAGAATATTAAAATGACCTCTTTAATGAAACCCCAGTTTAGGGATGATGGCATTCTTTGAGTCATTTAAGTTGTAAAATATAGTTGAACCAATAGCCATTGCATGGTGTTGGGGGCCGGATGGACAGAATAAATAGATCCTGGAAATAGGTTCTTCTCACCAACTTTCAGAGGGTTGCATAAGGAATTTGTAATCCCCATGCTTTTAACTTTTAGCTCTGTTGAACCAGAGATTCTAGTACCTACAGGGAATTCTAGTAACAGGTGGCACAGTAAAAACTCTTCAAAACCTTATTGTTGAACTGTGATCTGATTATTTGTGGCTTTTCTTATCAGAAAGACCATCAAGCAAAACAAAGAAAAATATGTTACTACACCAGTAGCAATTATGGAAACTGACTATTATAAGAAGCTAGGATTTCTTCCACCTGAGGAGAGTAGAGAGAATTATATCCAGACTTCAAGATATTCCTTGGGGAGTCTCCTTTTGCTACTATGTTGGGGGATAGCCACTAATGGGCAATTACTATGCAGGGAAGGCATGCTCTACAGCAGGTGTCCTCAAACTTTTTAAACAGGGGGCCAATTTACTGTTCCTCAGACCGTTGGAGGGCCGGACTATAGTTTTTAAAAAAAACTATAAACAAATTTCAATGCACAGTGCACATATCTTATTTTGAAATAAAAAACAAAACGGGAACAAATACAATCACACCGCCTCGTGTGGCCTGCGGGCCGCAGTCTGAGGACCCCTGCGAGTCAGGGATACAGACTCCTCCAAGAATAAAGGTGTATATTTACTAGACTAGTGAGATGCCTGCCTGACAGTGAAAGGAATATAGAAATGGAGTTGAAGGTGAGGAAATGATAGACATCTATTACATGGCTTCTGAATTGACACAGCAGAGCTGGCTGTGGTCCCACTTCTTCTATTGCTATTTTGTCAGTGAAATGGTGACTGACCACTGCATGAAGAAACAGTGACAGTACTGGGTGAAATTAACATGAGACATGGGAAGGCCTGCTCAGAGAAAGGCGTGGACTGTAGCAGAGGCTGATGGTGCCCACTACATCTCTTCAAGCCTTATCGTTTTTAAGTGCATGCTAATTGATTTCCAACTGCCATCATTTTCTCCATGTCTGAAGGCTTGTCTAAAACCTTTTATGCCCATGCACATAGCTAATAGGAAGTGCCAGAGAAATAACACTTCCAGAATCCGTCCTCATACCCAAACTCCTATGGTTCTAGGAGATTGTCACTGAGTGCTGTAATCCACAGTTTCCTGATACCGAGTTGTCTACAGTGGTGTCTTGTTGATAAGGAATCCTTTATTAGCTCCTTCCTTTTCCTCCTTTACTTTCTTATTCCTCAATGAGTTTCTTGGGATGTCCTCCCAAATAAACTACTAGAAATTTAATCATGGTCTCAAAGTCTGCTGCTTGGAAAACCTGATTAAAACAGATTTTGAGATCTGACTGGGATTCTAAATTTGATTTGGAAAAATCGCTTTGTATTCACTTTTCCCTCCTTGTTCCCCTTCTTCATTTTGCAAACAAAATTTATGTTATAATGTAATTCATTTATACCATTTGATAATTATAAATTCTGTATAAATTACCTAGAGAATTTCAAATTTGTTATTAACCTAACATTCTCAGTTTCCTCATCTGTAAAAGGAAGATAGAAATAATCATTTCACAGAATATTTATTCATAATAAATAGATAAAAGCCTTAAAAGTATATAGTTCAATGTTTGGAATATACTGGACTGTCTCTGTAGAGAGTCCACATTTATTCAATTATAGGTATCTTTCTTTAATAAATAGAAGTCTACAGAAAGAAATTTTTATACTTATTCCTGAATAAAAAATACCATAACATTCATTGCATTGTTTTACGTGATAATTTGCATAGTGCATGTAAAAAGTAGTTGATGTTAGAATATGTTCACTAAAAGACTTCTACTTGTATATTAATAGCAGTGTCATTTATAATAGCACCAAACTGAAACTGGAAATTGAGAATATAGTGAATAAATAAATTATGACATAATTATTCAATTGAATACTATGCCTCAATAAAAATTAACGATCTGTGACTTTTTGCGACAATAGGAATTACTCCCACAAACATAACATTGCATGAAAGAAATCAGTAAAAAAAAAAAAAGAAAAAGAAAAATTACATAAAACCTTTGTTGTTAAACAGCGTAAAATCCAAAACAGGCAAAATAATCTATCCTGTTAGTAGTCAGAATAGTATAGGTATGCAATGAGTTTGAAGAACAGGTACAGTTAAGAAGGAGAATCATGAAAGCTTTTGGTATGTTGACAATGTTCTCTTTTTGGATCAGGGTACTGGTGACACAGGGGTGTTCAGTTGTGAAAATTAAATGAACTTTATTCTTTGGATAAGTGCACATGTTTGTAATACAAAGTTAAGAAAGCAGAATAGAGTTAAGATCAGAAATATTGTTCCAGAAGTTATCTGGCAAAACCAGGTTTGCAAATAGTGGACTTCTTAGTTAACTACATCAAAATATTTCCTTTGATATTCATCATGATTCAACTGAAATACTTCACTACTACCAGGTAACTTATTTCTACTGTAGCCTCATTTCCTCTGTCGTCCTGTGGTATTTAAAACTCTAACATCTGTACACCGCACATTAGAAGGCTTTTTAAACTCAGTTAAAATGCATGACAGGCTTGACAGGTTCTGATTCAAAACATTCAACGTATCCTTCAAATTAATTTATATGATATTACTTTGAAATGCTTTAAAATTGGCTTTCAACTTTTTAATTTCATTACATACATCAAAACAGACAGCCAATATTTCTTGAATACTTACATTCTCATTATATTTCCATCCCTCTATTTTCTCCTTTTGACTTCTTTTTATAATTCAGAAAAAAATTCTTATCTTTATGTCAGAACATCAGATGATAAACTAGTATTTAGTATTCTGCCTGGTTTGATATTTCAATGTCTACAATATTGGGGGAGGGGTGATCATAGCAGAGAGTGAAATATTAATATCAAGGTCATGTTGGTTTTATCAAGCTTGGAAGCATAAAGCAATTTTTATGTTTACAAAATCTATTTTTTTTATAAATCTATCTACTCATTCAACATTTATAGAACAAGTACTTTATTTCAGCCAAATAATTGGACAATGCTCTCAAAGAACTATCAAGTCTACCTGATGCATAGTAAAACTTATACTATCTTAAATTACCTTACTAGAGGTTCTAACAGAGTTTAAAGATTTTCTAGGTAAGAATTGTTAAGGCTTTCTGACCATAAGTACTACAGTTATTTTATTGTATTTATTAGATACTTTATCCAAATTAGTTATTAAGGGTCATTTTCCACTCTTTGTGCATTCATCTTTCTTATTTTAGGTTCTAGGATTATTTCTCCATCAAAGATTAATGTCTAGAGCATTTTGCTTCCAAATGTAGACAGTAATAAGTAGATATATGCATTTTCTTCACCTGATAAAATTGCTAAAAGAAGTTCCAAAATTCATTTCTTCCATTAGTTTAACAAAGAGTTGATGATCTATTTGATGTTTTAAGTGATGTGCTGGGCACAGATAAAGAGAAATAAATAAGAAAAACTTCCCAAACAAGTGTTAGTTTCTTGGGATGTCCTATTGTGAGCTATTGTGTGGAGGATTTTTAAGGAATAAATAAATGCTGGGTTTCAGAGCAAAAGAGGTAATGGTGTTGGGAAAGAGATCTGGAAAATTTTCACTTCTATGATAAACTTGTTAACACAGAAATTCCTTCCCAAGTGGTAATGAACCTGCCTTGGACTAGCCAGTGTAACATACGGATACATAAGGTGAGCTTTATATGCCACCTAACCCTTTATGCCCAAAGAAATGTACTCTGCTTTGCATCAGAAGCTGCTGCCTACAATTCTTTACATTCTACTATATCTGTTTTTCACCCTGGAGACTCATCTTCCATGTTGTTAGGAAGCACAGACCACAGGAGAAGCCGGTAGTAAATATTCTGGTCAACAGTTTCAACTAAGGCATCAGACAACAGCCTGTAAATGAGCAAGCTTTCAGATGATTCCAAACCCAGACTTCCAACTGGCCAGCTGACACCTAGTGGAATAAGGATGAGCTATCCTCATTGAGCAATGACCCGGAGCCTGGTCCTTGCTGCAGATTGGGGAGTATGATAAATGTTTTTGCTACAATAAGTCAAAAAGGTTTGGGCCAGATTTTTTTTTTTTTTGTTATAAAAACCAGAATGACTATGTGAGGCAAAGTAATTCCGAAATGAAACTCTGAAACATCTCTTAAAAGAGGGTGCAGATTTATAAAGCAAATGATATAAGCACATAAATCTCCATGGTATAAAGCTGAATTTTGTTTTTAAACATGTAATTATAGAGCCATAATGGTCATAAAGCTTGTTAGGTTGAGATAAGAAATATATCAATTTGGGAATCAGCGCATACATTATGGAAAAGGTGGCATTTGAGATGTATTTTGCATCACTTGTTTCTAGGAAAAATTATATATATTTGTTCTTAAAAGTTATAGTTTGTTAATAATTTAATTTCTTTAGAGATTTTCAGAGAGGAAAAATATCTTCCCTTTGTCTTCTAAGTTCTTTCTGGGGCCTCTTTTAATGAAAAAAAAAAAAAAAAAAAAAAAAAACAGATTAACAAGAAAGGGAATACAAATTTACTTTAGTAAAAATTTTGCATGACATGAGAGTCTTTATAGAGTGAAGTCCCAAAGGAGAAGAGTGCTTTCACATGAGGTTTGAAAAGGAGTGACAGTAGTGAAATAATGTGACAGGGCAAAGGCCATGAGGTAAGGGTCACGGACTGGGGGCATTTAGCAAGACCTGTGTTCAGAGTACTCCCAATGCTTCATCATTTTCAGAGATAAAAACTATTCTTTTCTGCTAGGAACAAGAAAGATACATCTCACATGAAGTTCTTAAGGTCTGCTCTAGGAGAGGGTCAGAAGGTTATTCCTGTACTGTTTTTTTAAATTCCTTCAGCTTAAAATATTCAATATGCCAAGCTGCTATATTTTGGGGTAGTGTGTCTTGAACTCCTTTAGATTGCAAATGCCATCTAACAAACTTTATTTTCCTATTCTTGGTCAATACTCTGCTCATATACACAGACTAAGGATAAGTAGGAAATGAGAGTCCCTAGATACAGGCAGTCCCCAAGTTACAACATCTGACTGACATATGATTTGCACATACAAACAGGGGTTATGACAGGTAATACCTAGGTAAACCTACTGGTTCCAACTGACATACAAATTCAACTTAACAACAAGCCTACAGAACCAATCTTGTTTGTATATCAGGGACTGCCTGGATTGATTCTGTGATAAAATCTGTAGAATATGCAAAATGATAAATAAAATTTATTTTTGTCACATTATTTACCTAGGGCACCTGAAAACACATGTGCAAAATGAATTACAACAATTAGCTGCCCAATTTTCTTTATTACAAACATGAGGACCACTTAAATAACTGTTCAGATAGAATTTGAAGATTTAACTACCTGTATGAAATATTCTTCGTCCAAGCAATTTTTGAACTGATCGGTTAAGGAAGGGTAAAAGCTGCTGAAAATTAGAAGCATAAATATCATTTTTCTCTTTTCAATCTTCCAGTTAAGTGTTTCCTAATTGTTGGTGAATGCCTAAGTATAAATGCTTCTAGGGAAATAACCTTTGACTGCCAAGCCTAAATTACTATTTTAAGTAGCTCTTCTAATCCTGAGATGTTTTAATTCACATCTAGAATTTCCCAACTAGTGGAATGGCCTCAAGGCTAGTCAGAACACAGACTATAAGAGTTTCAGAATTTAAGTAGTTTCCTAAAGCATCACAAACTCAAACTTGGGACCCATAGAGAACATGTAATGCCTTTTTGGCAAAATGTATCCAACAATTTTTTTAAAGAATTGAAATTCATCAGATAATTGTTCATTTTGTATCATGAATAAAACAGAATTAAAATATCGGAAAAATAATCTTAAATACTATCCAATTCAGGTATAACCAAAGTATACGACTCTTGTTTCTTATTCAATGTTTGATTCCAACCTCCATTCTAATATCAAAACACAAGGGAATCCACTATAGAATTATTGACCCAATTTGTTCTATCAGGATGACTTGTTGACAGTTTAACAACTAAATTGGCTCAGCTGGATAAAATACATACCAGTTCCTCCATCATCATCATTATTATTATGATTATTATTATTATTATTATTTTGTGGTTTTTGGCCAGGGCTGGGTTTGAACCCACCACCTCCAGCATATGGGAGGTGCCCTACCCCTTTGAGCCACAGACGCCACCCGTTCTCCATCATTATTAAAGCTAAAACCAATGAATTAGTCCACAGAACCTAATTCAGCCAATAGGTTCGCCTCAAGCCCCATATTGATTAACAGCTACATAACATATAAATAATTTGTCCCTATGAATTGTAAACTATAGCAAAGAAGAGTGTGATTTTATCAAAATTTAAAAGAAAACATGAGAATATTTGCAAATATTTATGATTAAAATATGCCCAGTGCATCTCAACTAAAGTGATTTCACCTGCCTCCTATCTCACCCCCAACGTGTACACAAAACCAGGGGACATTGGGCAAACTGTGGTGGCGTTTTAGGTTCATCCAGCTGGGTGGCAGCTGGTGAATAGAGGCCAGGAATCCTGCTAAACTTTCTACCAATAAGGATAGACACCCCCCCCAAAGAATTATCCAATTCAAAATGTCAATAGTGACGAGGTTGAAACCCCCTGCTTTTAACTCTTGTTAAAAAAAAAATTTTATTTCGTTTGTAAACATCCCATGTAACAATTCATGTATTTGCTCCTTGTGCTTTCAAGTGTTAGATGACATACTTTACTTAAGAAAATGTAGAATAATACTGATTTTGAATAAAATTATTCCTTAAAATAAGAGAATATTTATTAAACCACTGAAGTTCAAAAGGCAATATAAAAAAATGGTAGTTTAGGCAAATATAAGCTATTGGTGGTATGTCTGAAATTTTCCTAGATAAATAGCCAGGCATGAAACTAACTGGAAAGATATTGAGATTATTAATTTGATAAGCTTTCTAAAGCAGTTTAAGCATTAAGTCCTCTTGGATGTATAGAAGAATCTACCCCAAATAAGGAGAAATATAGGTGAAGATTGTAGCAGCATTGTCAAGGCAACACTATGCCCTAGAAGCAGAGATTCTTGCTTGGGTGAAAGCGAGCGCTTGGTTTCCACTATCAACATTTCAGCGAGAAAATTAAAAATCCACGGGAGAAACAATCTAAAGACTTGATAGAATTGCAAAAAAGAAGAAGAAGAATGGGCCAGTCATGGTGGCTCATGCCTGTAACCCTAGCACTCTGGGAGCTTGAGGCAAGAGGATTTCATGAACTGAGGACTTCGACCAGCCAAAGCAAAAACAAGACTTCATCTCTACTAAAAACAAAAAAAGTAGCGAGGCACTGTGGCAGGCACCTGAGTCCCAGCGACTCAGGAGGCTGAAGCAGGTAGATTGCTTGAACCCAGGAGATTGAGGTTGCCATGAGCTAGGCTGATGCCATGTCATTCTAGCTTAGGCAACGGAGTGAGACTCTGCCTCATAAATAAATAAATGAATAAATAAATAAATAAATAAATAAATTTAAAATTTTAAAAAAGACAGGAAAGTAGGGACAGGAAAAAGGAAAAGAAAAAGGGAAAAGAAAAATGAGAGACGTAAGGAGCTCCTGGCTGATCACGCTCGAAACAGTCTCTGACAGCATCGTGACCGGGCTTTTGTTTTGTATTCTTTCCTGACTTCTCCCTCCTCTGTGACTTAAATGAACTAAACTTGAAGACAGATGAGTTTTTTTGTATAAAAGACCAGAAAATAGATTGGAAAAGAAAGTTGTAAATAAATTCCTAATTACAAAAAGGCAGTTAGTTACCGTCACACAATAATGCAAAAATGGCTCTTTTTGAATTCTAAGCATTTTGAATTCTGAGAAAGCTCATTTTATAATTTAAGAGACACCATATAGTTCTATATTTTAAATGCAATTTTAATGGTATTGATAAATCCCATATAATTACTTCATTAACCTCTGTAAACATTTTGACTTTCCCTTGCAGTTCAGTAGCTGAATGAAAACAAAACCTCAGGACCTCATTTACTTGCTATACTTGTCTCATTTGCAAGTCAATTAATTTACATTTCAGCATTTCAATTGCATGGCTTTCTTAATGCCCCCAAATAATCTATAGTGAATAGCTTTCTAAATTCAAGCTATTCTGGAACTCGAAAATTCTGAATTTTCCATCATTTGATACAAACTCCAAAGCATGTGTTAATGAAACATATATCATAAGCCTAAATATATATGACTCTATATTTTTATAATCCAAATAAACTAATTCATTATTACCAAAATCATACAATTGATGTTCTATTTTTAGATCCCTATAATACATGTCCCTCAAACGTGTGTGTTCCACTTTCTGGATCACCACTTTGCTCAGAGTAGAAGTTCAATGTACACATTCTGTTTTGTTTGGGCAAACTTATCTGCTCTTAAAATCTTACTCTTCTTCCTGGCCACATGCCTGGACAGGCAGGAGTAGCCGTGTAACAGAGATTGGGCTAACGGAATGTGAGCAGGTGGAAAACGTGCACTTCCAGCCCGGCCCATGCATGATCTTCCTGATTTGTTTACCTTTCCTTTGGATGAATGGTGATGATCCTAGGGAGACCTCGCTTCTGTTATTTCTGACTGAAGGACAGACAGCTGGCTGAGGCACTAGTTTGGTTTATTGCATTAAAAAAAAAAAAAAGAGGTTGCAAAGTGAAAGTCATAAAGTGGAAAGGTACATCTGCTTTCGTCTGTATAAGCAGGCACTATCGTCAACTTAGCACCTTTAAAGGTAACAACTCCAAGTAATTTTTTTTTAAATACAGAAATATCATGAAAATAAGCTGTTTGGGAAATTTGTGTGCTTACACATACGTATACACACACACACAAATATAACAAAGCACACGTGTGTTTTGATAACTTTCTTCAACAAATGTTCTTCTTAAAGGAACTTATTAGTGCTCATTGTGAGAAGTTTAACAAACAGAAAAACAAATCTAAATTTAATGAACCAAGGCTGAAAGTCTTTTTCCCCTTGTTCTCCTTTCCACGGTGAGTTCTCAGACCCTCTTGTCCATGTTCATCCTGAACTGCCTTCAGAGGCAGAGACTCGGGTTGAGTTAGTCATTATACCGTTTTGTTCCCGCTGCTCTGATTTTGCTTCATTTGAAATGACTCCACTTCGAGAAATTCCACTTGGTTTCACTTTTTCATTCCAATTTTATATTTGCTGCCCTTGACTTTATGCCATTAGTATTCAAGAATCATGAAATTTTTACCTCCAAAAGTACTAAGCATTTGACTTGTTCTAAATATTACATAAACCTGGACTATATTCATTTTGAATATTCTCTTTTGATTAGATCAATAGGCATTATTTCTGATATTCACTTTTATAGAGAGCCTATTTTTTTTTTTTTCATTTCAAGCAGTTGAATTGAACAAAATTGTATCTTTCTTTTATTGTCTCAGAACTGTTAACCCAAGTAGCATATATAAAAATATGGGTAAGAATTTGAAAATTATATGCACCTGGTGACATTTCTGTTCACGACGTGAACATTTCTGCATGTTCTTTTCCACTATGATAGTTTTTACAAGGTGCACCATGTCATTGGCCTTTATTTCACTGAGAGGCTTACTTTGTTCACAAAAGGCTGACAGCTCTACTCCAACTAGTGAAATGTTAGAGGAACTGGTGACAGTGCGGCTAAACAGGCCTCACCATGGGTTGTCTTTGCAATGTTAACATGAAAAGCCAGAGAGTGAAAGGAAGACTGAATTGAGACCCAGATAAAAGGGAAATAAAGACCCAAGGACCTGTCATGTAATGCTTATTTTCTTGAGCAAAAGTAACAGAGATATAACAAAGAATAATGGCTTTGAACTCAGAAAGGTCTATATTCACATATTTCACCCCCTTTCAGTTTTAGTGTCTTCATGTTAGAAAAGTGATAAAAAAATATGCATAATAAAGTTATTTAAAAAATAAAGTGAAGAAGATATGTAAACAGTCTGATTCTGTATCCATTTACTCCGCAGTACTAATATTTATAGAACACTCTAATTAGCCAAGCACTGTTCTAGACCAAGAGACAAAAATCTCTGTCCCTATAGGGTATACTTTTTAGTAGGACAAATTGAGAATAAATAACAACAAATAAAACAAATGCTGACATGTGTAGTAAATTATATGATATGAATGGGAAACAGAAGCAGAAGATGGAAGAGGGATAGGAAGGATTACATTTAGAATGATAGGGAGGATGGCCCAAAGAATTCGCAGGATCCATGTCAAGGTGATGTTCCTGTAACAGGATGGAGGGGCCTTACAGGACAAGCATTCCAAAGAGAAGGAAAAGCAATGCAAAAACACTATGGTCTCAGCAAGCCTGCATGTTCCCAGACACACAAGGAATCCCTGGCTCAAGCAGAGTGAGGAGAAGGTGAAAGCAGTGAAAAATGAGTGTCAGAAAAATCAAATATGGCTCTGCATGTCTTTGTCAAAACTTTGGCTTTTATTCTGATGGAGATGACACGTCTGAAGTGTATTGAGCAGTGACATGACAGGCTCTGACTGACCTTTTAATAGGATCCTTCTGGCTGCTGTTATGAGACTAGAGAAGAGACAGAGAAGCAGGTGGGATAGTTTTCAAGTGTTTTATTAATCCAAATAAGACACGAGAGTGGCGGGACATCGTCGGTATCAGTGCAGGGGATGAACAGTGACTGAACGTTGTGTGTAATTTTAAGATGGAGTGAGCATGACGGAGCTGAGCGATTGGAGAGAAACCGTGAGAGGCAGAAAGGGTCAAGAATGACTCCAAAGTGTTTACATAAAGAACTGGAATGATGTTAGCTCTTCTCTCTCTCTCTCTCTCTCTCTCTCTCTCTCTCTCTCTCTCTCTCTCCTTTCTTTTTCTTCATTTTTTCACACATTTTGGGGTTTATTGGTTGATAACAACAAATGATCAGTTTAACTTCTAGACACTAAAGAAACTAGATTGCTAACAAGTTAACAGATGGACAGTCTGCTAGTCAGTGATACAAGGAAAGGACTCTGTGGGGCAACTGCCGGGAAGAAGACCCCAATCAGATTCCAAGACAAATGTCTTAGAAATACTCATGAATGTCTTTTTTTTTTTTTTTTTTTTAATCTTACAGAAGCCAAATGGTACAATGGTGATAATAGGATTCGTCATTTGTCAGCTGAACAATCCATTTTAAAACTTATGTCTATACTCTATTAAGCTTTAGTTTTCTTCAAGGCAGCATGTTTGTTTTTTATTTCAAAATGGTAAGAGGGTACAGACGTTTTTGTTACATGAATATTACCTTGCATAATGCTTAAGTCGGGGATTTTGGTGCGTCTATCACCAGCACGCTATTGACTGTTCCAAACAGGTAAATTTTAATTCTTCACCTGCCTCCCACCTCTCCTCCTCCTTGGTTTCCAACGTCCTTTGTATCCCTCCGTGCCTGGGCGCACCCATCGTTTACCTCTCCCTTATTAGTGAGAGAACATGGTGTTTGGTTTTTGATTCCTGAGATACTTCACTTAGGATAATGGTTTTCAGTTCCATCCAAGTTGCTGCAAATGATATTATTTTATTGCCTTTTTAAAGTGAGCAGTGCCCCAAGGTATACATAGCATATACACCACAATTTCTTAAGACTTCATGGGCACTTAGATTGATTTCACATCTTTGAGTTTGTCAATGGTTCTGCAATAAACATTTGCCTTCAGGTATTCTCTTGATAAAATGACTTACTTTCCTTGGGGAGATGCCCAGCAATGGGATTGCTGGATTGCAAGGCAAATCTACATTTATTTCTTTGAGAAATCTACATGCTGATTTTCATAGAGACTGCACTAATTTGCAGTCACATCAATAGTGTATGAGCATTCCTTTCTCTCTGCATCCATACCAGCATCTATTATTTCTATTATACTATGGAAAAATTTCTGAAGGATTGGTACCAGGTCTTCTCTGGAGGTCTGGTAGAATTCAGCTGTGAGTCTATCCGGTTTGGGGTTTTTGAGAGATGGTAATTTTTGTTATTGCTTCAATTTCACTGATCACAATTTTTTCTGTTTAGGATTTCTGTTTATTCTTGACTAAGGCTTGGGAGAGTATAGATTTTTGAGTCTGTCTGGTAGAGTCTTTTCTAGTATTCACAGATGATATACTATATTTCTGGGGTATTCGTTGTAATGTCTCCTTTTTCATTCCTGATTGAGCTTATTTGACTCTGTTTCCTCTGGCTAATCTGGTAAATCACCTGTCAATTTTGTATCTTTTTAAGGAGTAATTTTTTTGTTCATTTTATTGATATTTAGCATTTTAAAAATTTTCTTTTTATTTAGTTCTGGTTTGAGTTTCCTTAAATTCTTTTCTTCTGTTGCTTTGAGTTGAATTTCTTCTTTATTTTCTAGTTTCTTGACATGTTACATTAGGTTGTTATTCTGAAATCTTTATATCTTTTTGATGTAGGTATTTAAAGCTATGAACTTTCCCATCTAGAACTGTGTTTGCTATATCCCATAGATTTTGAAAGCTTATGGCATTTTTGAAATTCAGCTTGAGGAATCTTTTGATTTACCTCTTAATTTTATCATTGAAAGGATAAGTCAGCAGCTGTTTTTTTTGTTGTTGTTGTTTGTTTTTTTGTTTTTTTTTTGTTTTTTTATGTCACCGCTTTAGTGTTTCTCCTGAAATTGATTTCTGGCTTTATACTACTACTGTCTGAGAAGATAAGTAGTATGATTAGGATTTTTGAAAAACTTTTCTGATACTTATTCTTCAGCCTAAGATGTGTTTAATCTCAGAAAATATCTCAGGTGCTAATGAAAAAATGTAGATTCATTCATTTTTTGGTTAGAAGTTTCTGTGACTGTCTGTTAGGTTCATTTGTTAGAGTCCCATTTAAGTCCAGTGTTTATTCATTATCTGCTTCAATGATTTTTCAAGTTTTGTTATGGAGATGTAGAATTCCCCAGTAATTAAGATGCTACTGTTTTTCTCTTCATGTAGATCTAGTAAAATTTGCTTTAAGAATAAAAAAGCTCCTGTGTTAGATGCATATATTTAGGATTGGTATGTCTTCTTGTCAAATTGTTCTCTTTGCCATCATTTAATGACCTTTTTTCCTTTTTTTTTTTCCTCTTTGTTGAATTATACTCTATTTTATCTGACATAAGCATGGCTATACCTGTTCACTTTTGGTTTCCATTTTAGTGGAATATTTTTTCCATCCCTTTACCTCGAGGCTTTGTGTGTCCTAGTGATTTAGAGGTCTTTCTTGTAGACATAAAATACATGGGTTGTGCTTTTTCGTTCATTCAGCCAGTCTTCACATCTTCTGACGGCTGCATTCAGACCATTCATACTGAGTGCAGTAGTGATATGTGGGATGCAATTCTGTTCACATTTATAAGAACTGTGAGTTTTAGCATTTGAAAGTTTTTACACTGGTAGGTATCTATTTTATTGTTCTGAGCGTAACACGTTTTGAGCATTCCCGTTAAGACAGGTCTAGTAGGGACAAATTCCCTTATTGTTTGATTACACAGAAAAGTCTTTATTTCTCATCACGCCTGAAATTTAGTTTTGCACAATACCAAATTTTTGGCTGACAGTTGTTCTGTTTAATTCTAAAAATAGGGCTAGATTACCTTCTGGCTTTTAAAGTCTCTGCTGAGAAGTCTGCTGTTAGACATGTTTTCCTTAGTAGGTTAGTAGTTATTTTTGTCTTACAGCTTATAGAATTTTCTCCTTCATTTGACTTACACCAGGTTGATGACTATGTGTCTTGGATATGTCTTTTATGCTATGAATCTTCCCAGGATTCAATGTCCGTCTTATGTCTCAATATCCATCTCTGGTGATACTGGGATGTTCTCCTCAATCATTCCCCTGAATTGGTTTTTCATGCTTTTTGATTTTTCTTCTTCTATCTATGGGATACTTTAAATTCATATGTTTGCCCATTTCTCTGAGAGATAGTTTTTTCTTCTTTATTTATCTTTGAGTGGAATAGTTTGAAAGTATTATCTTCATGCTGTGAGATTTCTTGCTTTTGCTTGATCTAGCCTGTTGTTGAAGTTTTTTTGCTGTATTTTATAATTCCCTAAACAACTTTTTCATTTCTTTAAGTTCAGTTGTACCTTTTTTTTTACATCGTATTCATCTCTTTAGCAATTTTTTCATTCATGTCCTGAATTCTCTTTTCTGTGTGTTGCTTTCCAGCTTGCTCTTCAATCCCTTTTGCCTTGTTTGCCATCCATATGCTGATTTCCATTTTTGACAATTTGACAATTTGCTTTTGGTTGCAGCCTTTTGTTGTGGATCTGTTGTGATCCTATGGGGATTTGCAACTAGCTTGTTTTTTAATGTTGCTGTAATTCTTCTGCTGGTTTCTTTTTTTTTTTTTTTTATTAAATCATAGCTGTGTACATTGATATGATCATGGGGCATCATATACTAGCTTCATAAACCATTTGACACATTTTCATCCCAATATTCAACATAGCCTTCCTGGCATTTTCCCAGTCA
>CAUYPK010097319.1:0-21206 GCA_963574355.1 Loris lydekkerianus | reverse complement strand
ACTGAAAACAAAAGATGCCAGAAATCCCACTGAGATTATCATCCCATCACTCCAACAAGGTAACAAAAAACACCTGACTGAGCATGTTATATTATGTGTTTAATATATTATTATTAAAATTATATGCTTTTGTGTGAGTGTCTATTTTGGCAGGTCACTGCGTGGTGTGGCTCTCTGACTCTCACAGTTTAAAATTTTGGCTCTTTGTGTCGAACTTGTTCGCCACCCCTGCTTTAAGGTAAGGTGGTATTCTTGTATCCAGCAGATATCCGGTCTCACTTTATGTATCCAGTGAGCCAGCCTGTGCCTCTTTAGAGGACAATTTAAACCATTCACATTAATTGAGGGAATTGATAAGCCTGGTTGTGTTTTGGATGTCATGATTTTCGGATGTCCAGTGGACATTTTTAATCCTTTCACCACTGTGGAAGTTGGGTTTTGTTCAAAAATTTCTAGGTGAGTTTCTGTTGAGTTTACTTTGGAGGTAGAGCATTGCATTGGTCATTGTGGAGGATGGGTCTGAGAATACCCTGGAGAACTGATTTAGTTATGGCAAATTTCTTCAACGTTTGTATGTCATTAAAGTTTTTGATTTCTCCATCACACATGATCCTGGGCTGGAAGTTGTTTTGTTTTAGGAGATTGAAGGTCAATGACCATCCTCTTCTGGCTTGAAATGTTTTGGCTGAGCAATCTGCAGTCACTCTTTTACTTCTCTCTTTGTAAGTGATGCCTTTCTTATGTCTGGCATCAACTTCATCTTAACTTTGGCAAAGTTAATCATAGTGTGTCTAGGAGATGCTTTATTTGGATTGCTGGGGTTCTGAAACTATCTGCTACCTGAAGTTCTGTATCTCTTGCAGTGCTTGGGAAATTCTTCTCCAAAATCTCTTGGAGTAGAGCATCTGTACCTTTAAGACTATCCTCTTCTCCTTCAGGAATTCCTGTAAGACGAATGTTTAATCTTTTGGAGTGATGCCACAATTCTCTCCGGCAATGGTCAGTTTTTGCTCTCAATTTGTCTATCTCTTTGAGTGTTTGGGAACATTCAAAAGCTTTTTCTTCAGTTTCAGAGATCCTTTCTTCTGCCTGGTCAACTCTATTACTGAGGGATTCTACTGTATTTTGGAGCTCCTCAACTTTTTTGTTTCCTTAAGCTCTGCTATCTCTTTTCTCATTATGTCCATATCTTTGGTGACTTGGGCTTTGAATTCATTAATTTCTTGAGACAACTTTAGAACTACTCTTTGGAATTCAGTTTCTATTTTTCTTCCATGCTATTTATCTTATTTGCCATCCATATTCTCAATTTGATTTCTGATATGCTGCCATTTGTCTATGCATGGCATCTTCAGTTGTATCTCCTTTGTCCTTTCTTTGGGGGGGGGGGGTTGATCTATTCTGGTTATTCTTTTTGCCAGAATTCTTCTTTTGGGTCTGCACCATGTTTATTTTCCACCATTTGGTCCTTAGAACTGGTAGGGTGAGATTGAATTGGGGTTCCCAGGTAGTAGAGATAGCCCCTTACCAAAGTGCTAGGCTTTGTAATGCTAGGCTTTGTGGCTTATCTCCTACAACCTTACAAAGGCCCCTTTCAGAGTTTTGGGCGGAGACTCTGAGGACCTACTTGGTGAGCTAGCCCAAGCTAGCTCTGTTTTGATACCAGCCAAACTCTACCCTATCCTAAGAAACCACAGTATTAGGTTTAAATATCAACTACGAAAAGATACAAACTGCTGCAGTACCCAGCCCCCCACACTTCAGTTCTTTTCCACTACAGAACTTTGAAGGTCAACCTCAGAATGTCCCCGAGTGGACAGCCCCAGACACGGAGTCCTATTAAATTGTCTCAGGCAATGTGAACCCTGCTCAACAGAGAGGGATTCAAGGGTCTTCAACAGCACAATTGTAGCCAGGGATCCACACTCCCACCCACCAGACTCAGTCCACACTGTTGTCTGCTTCTCTGCTCATAGGCCCAGTTAGAGCCAGGGGCCAGGCCCCCACCCACCAGTCTTAGTCCACATCCAGCCAGCCTCTGTTTGCCAGACCAGTTGGAGTCAGGGGCCCATGTCCCCGCCTGCCAGTCTCAGTCCACTGCCTGGCAAGCCTGTTTGCAGGCTCTGTTGGAGTCAGGGAACCAGGCCCCACCCTCCAGTTTCAGTCCACACACAGCTAGCCTCTGTTTGCCAGACCAGTTGGAGTCAGGGGACCATGCCCCTGCCTGCCAGTCTCAGTCCACTGCCTGGCAAGCCTCTGTTCGCAGGCCATATTAGAGTCAGGGCACTGCACCCTGCCCACAGGTCTCAGTCCTCACCCAGTAAGCTTCTGCTCACCAGCCTCACCATAGATGAGACCCCGTCCTAGCCCTCAGGTCTTGATTCACACCCAGTGAGCCACTGCTTAAGGGTTCTGTTGGAATTGGTACCACTCCCTTGCTCTCAGGTCTCAGTCCACGCATAATAAACCTCTGCTTGCAGGCCCAGCAGGGGCTGGGGACCAGCCGTGTCTGCCGAACCAAGTCCACATGGGGCAACCACTATCCTGCTGTGGGTGCCATCAGAGCTGGGGGTTCTGCAACCCATCCTGCCAGATACAGCCTGAACCAAGGGTTAACACCACCACTGGCCGGACATAGTCATAACTGGGGACTTCTCCTACCACTGAGTGTCCCTTTCTTCCCACACCCTCTTTCATCCCTGTTAGTCACAGATTCCATCCTGTGGCCCACACTATGCCCTGATCTCTCAGGGCAAGACCAATCACTCTGTGCTTTGCAGGGGGCAGAACTTCAGGCCACCATGTGAGGGAAAAAGGGTGGACTGGGAGTTTAGACTTGTGGGGGAAAATATCTGTTCAATTTTATGCCTGACGGGTTGGTGTCTAGGTTGATAAGTGGGACCTCCCTGGAGAAAGAGACCTGGAGTTTAGCGGCTCTCTCCAGCAAGGTAAAATGAGAGGGAAAGTCCCTGCTCATTCTCAGATAGCCTGTGGCAGGCCTCCTGCTTGGGGGAGGGGTCTCCCATCCTCTAGTCAATAGGCTTTGTACCTATAATTTGTTTTCTGGAACGCTCTTCCTTGGAGTTACAGCTTGCCGAACTTCTTTCTTGGCTCAGCTCCCCTCCTTTGGCTTCATAGAGTCTGATTCCATCCAGTTTTTCTTCCTCTGCTCAGAAACCTCTGCCCAGGGTTGCTACCAGTTGGCTATCTTCCAAGAATTCTTCTTTTATAGCAACTTTTTTGTTTGGTTGTTTTTGTTTTTGCAATTTTTGGCCAGGGCCGGGTTTGAACTCACCATCTCCCGCTGGCACCCTACTCCTTTGAGCCACAGGCACCACCCTTTTATAGCAACTTTTAACATTATAATATATATTTTAAATGTAACTCTCTATTTTTTTTAAGTCCTAATAGATTTTATTTATTTTTTTCCTTTTTTTTTTTTTTTTTTTTTTTTTTAGACATAGTCTAAAGCTGTCACCCTGGGTATAGTGCCTTGGCATCTCAGCTCACAGCAAACTCAAACTCTTGGTCTTAAGTGATTCTCTTGCCCCAGCCTCCCAAGTAGCAGGGATTACAGGCACCCACTACAAACGCCCAGCAATTTTTTTGGTTGTAGTTGTCATTGTTGTTTGGTAGGCAGGGGCTGGGTCTGAACCTGCCAGCTCCCATGTATGTGGCTGGTGCCCTAGCCTCTGAGGTAAAGGCACCAAGCCTCCTTTTTTTTTTTTAGTTTTTTGAACTAGGTTAAATTGATTCCATTTGTTAGGTAAAATCCATCTTATAATTGTGTCCCACCCCACAAAAGTGTGTCAAATGCTGTGACCCCCCCACTCCCTCCTTCTCTCTCTCTGCTGTCCCTTTCTCCCACCACCCACCATGAGCTAGGTCATCAGTTGTCTTCATATCAGAATTGAATAAATAGGATTCTTCCTTTTTCATTCTTGTGAGGCTTTACTAAGAGTAATGTGTTCTATTTCCATCCAGGTTAATATAAAAGATGTAAAATCTCCATCTTTTTAATGGCTGAATAGTATTCCATGGTGTACATATACCACAGCTTGTTAGTCCATTCCTGGGTTCATTGGCATTTCGTCTGTTTCCACATTTTGGCAGTTGTAAATTGAGCTACAATAAACAGTCTAGTTCAAGTGTCCTTATGGTAAAAGGATTTTTTTTTTCTTTTCTGTAAATTGCAGGATCAAATGGGAGGTCTAGTTTGAGTTCTTTGAGGGTTCTCCATACTTCCTTCCAAAAGGTTGTATTAGTTTGCAGTCCCACCAGCAATGTAAGTCTTCCCTTGTCTCCATATCCATGCCAGCATCTGGAGTTTTGAGATTTTGTGATGTGGGCCATTCTCGCTGGGGTTAGATGATATCTCAGGGTGGTTTTGACTTGCATTTCTCTAATAATTAGGGATGCAGAGCATTTTTTTAGGTGTTTGTTAGCCATTTGTTTTCTTTAGAGAAGATTCTATTCATCTCTCTTGCCCATTTGATATGAGGGATTGTTGGCTTTTTCCATGTGGATTAATTTGAGTTCTCTGTAGATCCTAGTTGTCAATCTTTGATCTGATTCAAAATATGCAAATATCCTTTCCCATTGTGTAGATTGTCTATTTGCTTTGGTGGTTGTCTCCTTAGCTGTACAGAAGCTTTTAAATTTAATTAGGTCTTATTTGTTTATTTTTTTCTGATAACGGTAGCAACAAGAGAAAGCTTTCATTTATTTGTTCAACATAACCAGTGCTATTGATGCAAGGCCCCCAAAACAACTCTCCAGGTACTACTTTCAAAATGAAAATACCAAACTTGATTCACTAGAATGTAGTTCTTTCTTTTTTTTTTTTTTTTTTTTTTTTTTAACACAAAGTCTCAGTTTGTAGCTCTTCAGTAGAGTACTGTGGCGTTACAGCTCACAGCAACCTCCAGCTCTTGGGCTTGGAGGATTCTCTTGCCTCAGCCTCTTGAGTAGCTGGGACAACAGGCACCCACACCAATGCCTGGCTATTTTTTGTTGCAGTTTGGCCAGGGCCTGCTTAGAACCAGCTACCCTCGGTATATGGGGCCATCACCCTACTCACTGAGCCACAGGTGCTACCCTAGAATGTAGTTATTTCTTCACACTTATCAATCAAAAACCAAAACCCAGCATCGGTGCCACTATGTCACACGGATACCACGCGCAAGAAACAACGGGCAATGGATTGAAATTATGAGGTTGCAAGAGGTCTGGCCCCCCTTAGGTGCAGGAGAACCCTGAGTAACCTCCACAGTTGCTTTTTTTTGAGGCAGTCCATAACATGTGGGGAGTGCCCAGCAATTGCATACAAGGGCCACATGGTTTTAGGATTGTTACCTGCTCTTTTCCCATGGGCTCGACTTCCACCCTGATGCACCACAAATGTTCAAAGTCCAACACCTGCTTGTCAATGAATCTTATCTTGTTAGAGCACTCAGTTGCTTGAGGGTTTGTCTCCAGTCTGTAAAACGTCTCCATGCTGGCCAGGAGATTGTCCCACTCCCAGAGCCTCCTTCAAGAACCAGTGACTATTCCTAGAAGCACAGTGCTCAGTCTTCTGCCACCCAGATTGTAGCAATGCAAATAATTATTGAGCTTCATCTTTTGTACAAGAATGCCAAATTAGTCTCTCTCCATAAAAAGAAATTAACAATTTGAGGACACTTCATATTTGCCTCTTTTGCCAGCACCAAATCTGCCTCATCTGAATCTTTATATTTCAAAAGAAACTGTCAGTGCCCTCTGTGGCACCCCATCACCGTGTGAATAAAAACAGCCAGGACACAGACTGAAGGTACATGCCTGCAAGAGGTGGGCTTCCCGTCTGTCTTCTGAGAGCCCCTAGAAACCCCTCTCTTGGCCTTTTATTGAAGCTTCATACAACAGGTGTGGGGGCCCATGTGCTAGAATCACATGTTTAATGGTTGCTAAGTGTTCTTTCTGCCTGGGCTCAACTCCAATCCTATTGCTGTAGGAATGTTACAAAGTATAACACTTGCTTGCTAATGAGCTACTTATCTCATTAACACATACAGCTGATTGAAGATTTGTCTCTGGGCAGCAAAACATCTCCATGCTGGCTAGGAGATTGTCTTGCTTCCAGCACCTTTTTCAACAGTGGCTGCTTGTATCAGCCTGGTGCTTGATCTCCTGCATATCCCTCCTTTTTTGTATTCAGAGACATTCCTGAGTAGGCAAGGGAGAAAACTTACTGTTGATCACTGCAATGGTTCTCCTCACGGAGGAGGAGCTCTCCTTGTTAGGTCATGGAAAAAAAAAAAAAAAACAGAATAACCATTAGTGAAGTCAACGAGGGTTTTCACAAAAGAAAGGAAGGGAGGCCAGCAAGATCATTAGAAATCTAAGCTCTCTCAGGCCTAGAGAATGGGGAGCTCTCTGTCTAGACCTAAGTGGGAATAGAAACTCCAACTGCCCTTAGGGAAAAGGGACATTAACTGCTCCAGTCTACTTCCTGCTGAAACTTGACCATGATATGGGGATGGGGGGGTGGGCAGTTAGAGGTTCCCCAGAGGAGGTTGGTCCAGGGTTCACAGTAAATAGAAATTTACATGGAATTTTCTCCACAATAAATTAAACTTAGTTTACTATAACTTTTTACTTTATAAACTCTGCAATATTTATTTTCTACTCTCTTTGCAGTTTCCAACACAGGATCCCACTGATGGGGACTCTAATGTTTTACAGAGATGAAAGAATAGTTACCATAGCTATCTTTCACTGTAAGAAAGTATACAGACTCAGAACAAAGAGAATGGAGTCAAACTTCAGGTTTATGTAATAGATATAATAAAAAGCTCAGGGTTGCTGCTTTGATATGGACAAACATTCTAAAAGTTAATGAAATAAAAAGAAATTAAAACTAAGGCCTTTTTTAGAGTTTCACTGTGTCACTCTCAGAGTGCTGTGACATCACAGCTCACAACAACCTCAAACTCTTGGGCTTAAGCGATTCTCTTGCCTCAGCCTCCCAAGTAGCTGGGACTACAGGCGCCTGTCACAACACCCAGCTAATTTTTTTGTTGCGTTATCGTTGTTTAGCCGGCCCGAGCTAGGTTTGAACTTCCAGCCTCGGTGCATGTGGCTGGTGCGGTACCCACTGTGCTATGGGCACCAAACCAGGTACAACTTTTAAAAAAACTTATGAGTTGGGCAGCGTCTGTGACCCTGTGAAGTAGGGTGCTGTTCCCATATGCCAGAGGTGGCGGATTCAAACCAAGTCCTGGGCAAAAACTGCAAAAAAAAAAAAAAAAAAAAAAAATTATGAGTAATAGTTTTACCAACTCCTTTCAAACCAATTTAAAAGAGAAAAAAAAATTGAAATTATGGATTTTTTCTGATACTAAACCCAAGATTATTTCTTTCTTCAAACCCTCTAAGCCCAAATTACAAGAAATAATTCACTCTGGCCACTGGGAACATGGGCGCCAAGCCAGGTACAACTTTTCATAGTAGGGCTGAGTACATTGGATACTTTTCTTCCATTCTTGAGGTACTCAGTTTTTCATTTTTAGTAGAGAGAGGTCTCACTGTTGCTCAGGCTTGTCTTGAACTTGTGAGCTCAAGTGATCGGCCTCCCAGAGTGCTAGGATTATAGGTGTGAGACACCGTGCCTGGCCTTGGTACAACTTTAAAAAACCTAGGAGTAATAGTTCTACCATCTCCTTTTAAACCAATCTAAAAGAAAAAAAAATCAAATTTTGAAATTATGAATTCTTTCTGATACTAAACCCAAGATTTTCCTTTCTTCAACTCTAAGCCCAAATTACAAGAAATAATTCACTCTGGCCACTGGGAACATTTCTGCACCATAGCATAATCAGAAATTTTACTTTTTTTCCATTTATTTTATTCATTCCCACTCTAATCCAAATACCAGGAATGTAGGAGTAAGCAAGAAGATATAAACTTCCCCAAAGCCTGTGACTGATGCACTACTAAATTTATGATGTGAGAAACTTAAGTACTGTGGAAGGTCCTGATGGCAGGGGAAATGGGCTTCCTTTATGGCCTTAAGAGAAAATTGTAAATCTCTAAGGCTCATTTAAAGAAGGATTTATCCAGGGATCAGTCTTCCCCAAGGCTGGAGGGAGAGAGTTAAGTGTGGAAAGCACAGTTCTTCTTAAAGGATGGAAGGTATCACTTGGAAATACTGTGGTTTTCTGAGCAAGAGAAGGAGACACTGAAACATCCTATTTTGAACATTTTAAATCTTCCTTATTTTCCATCATTAATAACTGTTCTATCTCTTTTTTCAAATACAAACTTGCCTGCAAATCAGGTTCGGGTATTGTAAAGATTTCTTTTTGAGTTATTTTTTGGTCCTCTGACCCCTTTGACTGCAGGCAAATGAGTTTGTTGCTAGAATTCTCGCAGGCTTCCCTTCCTTTCTGAGAAGTAGATGTTGAAGTTCTGTAATTTGTTTACTATTATATTCTTCTTTCAGAAAATTCACACCCTCAATATATTCATGAGATGTAAAACTTGGAGATTCATCTGTCCTTGAAATTTTACAAAATAAGAAACCTCTGACTTTTCCATCTTTTATTGCTGTTTCTGTCACTGATTTCTTTGGATGTACCACTGTCCTTATTAAGAGTCCCTGTGCATTCACCCTATATTCTTTTATAGCTCTCTCTCTGTGCTGTTTCTGAAAGTCCTTGAGTTGAAGAAGTTCCTCTGGCAGCTCCATACATGTTGCCTCTGTACCTCCAAGCCAGTCTGCAGAGCCCTCTCTGTAAGTGTTTAGGTACCCATCTACCAGGGTCAGACATCATTTCATCCAGATATACCAAGGGTAGGGGGAGCAGATAGGTAGTTTCCAGGGCCAAAATTTTCAGCAAAGATTGTGAAAGAGTTTGTGTGAACCACAGTTCTGGATTTTCCTGAATTAGCTTTTGTCTCTCTTCTAGAAAGAAGAGATATTTAGGGGCTACTTTAAGGTGTCTGACTAAACTTACTTGCACCATACTGATGCCGTTTGGAAGAAAGCTCCCTGTTTCCATAGAAAATTGAAGGACATCTGCTATCTGTGTGTCAAAGACATTATTCAGCAAAATTCCATATTGATGAGAGAGACAATCAGCAAGCCAGTGACAATCATGAATAACCTTCAAAATTCTCTTGTTTTCTAATGTTATCTGAAGTTCATTGTTGAAAGCATGACTTCCCAGAAGGAAAATGTCAAATAAATAAACTCAGCTGTTTGTGGCCACCTGAAGCCAACACAGTTTCCCGTGATGACACACGTTAGCTCCTTCTGCTGCCACACTTAGGAAACTCTGCTTTTTGATGTGGAGCATAGCAGCTCCAAACTTCTGCTGAAACTAATCAATGACCGTATGTGTCATCTCTTCTTCCTCTGATGGGCTGTACTTGAAGTCATTCAGCAGGGAGGTAGTTGATGCCTCAAGGGCAGGAGAAACAGGCTCGAATATATTTAGGTTTTCATTTTTCATTTTATCCATTCTGGTTCTTTCTGTATTTAGACTAACAGAAGAAGCCTTTTATCTCACTGCACCTTGCTCCACTTCATCCAGTGGTTCCACATTCACAATCTTATGCCCAAAAAACATCTTCACTCCTGGGACACTTGGTCCTGTTTGTACATTCTTCACTTTTTTTAGGACAAGAACCTTGTTAGGGTCCACATGCTGGAGCACACCCCTGAAGATGCCACAAACCAATGTGAGTTTTACCCTTCACCACAAAATCTGAAGAAATGGTAATCACTGCTGGGGTTCATGCTAATTGATTCCTAAAGCAGTCATCAAATAATCTTCCTTTTCCCTGGTGGTCTATAGGGTAGGATTCCTAGCGTTCAAGCCCTGTGAGAAAGGGTAGGCTATGCTGTCCACCACAGGTTCATCTGTTGTAAAACGGTAGGTTGATGGTGTGGCCCTTTTAATTGTGGTCTCTGTTCTTTTCTTATTAATAAGTTTGAGTTATCTATGGATCTGGTTATTAGACCTTTGTCATAAATATAACTTGCAAAAATCCTCTCCCATTCTGAGGGATGTCTACTTGCTTTACTTACTGTGTTCGTGGCAGTGCAGAAGCTTTTTAGTTTGATCAGATCCCAGTAATGTATTTTTGGTATTGTTTTAATGGCCTGGGATGACATGGGTTGTCCTCCTAAAGTATTTTCCCAAGCCAAGCCCCTGCACTCTTTCCAAGAATTTTTTTAGTTTCATGTCTTAAGTTTAAGTCCTTTAACCACTGAGAGTCAATTTTTGTTAGAGAAAGGTGTGGGTTTGGTTTTAGTCTTCTGCAAGTTGCCAGCCAATTCACCTAGCACCATTTGTTAAATAGGGAATCCTTCCCAATTTATATTTTTGATAGGTGTATCAAAAATCAAATGACAATAAGTGTCTGGGTTCATCTCTTGGTTTTCAATTCTGTTCCATAGATCTACCTCTCTGTTTTTGTTCCAGTACCATGCTGTTTGAATCACAATAGATGTATAGTATAGTCTGAAGTCTGATAGTGTGATTCCTCCTGATTTATTTTTATTTCTGTGTAATGTCGTGGCTATTTGAGGTTTTTTCTTTTTCCATATAAAACCAAGTACTAATTTTTACAGGTCTTTAAAATATGGCAGAGGTACTTTAATAGGGATTACATTAAATCTGTAGAGTGCTTTGGGAAGTATAGACATTTTATTTTAACAATGTTGATTCTTCCCAGCCATAAGCATGGTGTATTTTTCCATTTGTTAACATCTTCAGCTATTTATTTTCTCACAGCTTCATAGTTCTCTTTATAGAGATATTTTACATCCTTTGTTTGGTATACTCCAAGATATTTCATCTTCTTTGGCACTGTTGTAAAGGGAATAGCGTCCTTGATTGTTTTTTCACCTTGACTATTGTTGGTATATATGAAGGTTACAGATTTGTGAGTATTGAATATTGTAAAGGGAATAGCATCCTTGATTGCTTTTTCACCTTGACTATTGTTGGTATATGTGAAGGTTACAGATTTGTGAGTATTGTATCCTGAAATGCTGCTGTATTCCTTGATCAATTCTAGGAGTTTTGTAGTTGAGTCCCTGAGATTTTCCAGGTGTACAATCATAGCATCTACAAAGAGTGACAGTTTGACCTCCTCTATCCTATTTGTATACCCTTGATTGCCTTCTATTGCCTGATTGCAATGGCTAAGACTTCCATTACAATGTTAAAAAGCAGTGGAGACAATGGACAACCATGCCTGGTTTCTGATCTGAGTGGAAATGATTTCAGTTTTATTATACTTCATTCAATACGATATTGGCTGTGGGTTTGCTATAGAAGGCCTCTATCAGTTTAAGAAATGTTCTATACCTATTTTTTTAAGCATTCTCATCAAGAAAGAATACTGGATATTATCAAAAGCTTTTTCTGCATCAATTGAGAGAATCATATAGTCTTTTTTTAATTTTGTTTATGTGATGTATTATATTTATAAATTTACATATATTCAACCATCCTTGGGACCCTAGGATGAAACCCATCTGGTCATGATGTATAATTTGGTGTGTTGCTGGATTCTGTTAGCTAGGACCTTATTGAATATTTTTACATCAAAATTCATTAGGGATGCTGGTCTATAATTTTCTTTTTTTGTTGTTCAGGGTGATACTTGCTTTGGGGATCAGGGTGATATTTGCTTCATAGAATGTGTTGGGAAATATTCCTTCTTGGTCTATGTTTTGGAAAAGGTTAAGTAATATAGGTACTAGTTCCTCTTTAAAGGTTTGCTGGAATTCTGATGAGAAACCATCGTGTCCCAGGTCTTTCTTTTTGGGGAGATTTCTCATAGTTGATGCTATTTCAGATCTTGGTACAGGCTTGTTCAACATTTCTATTTTATAGCTAAGTCTAGGAAGGTGGGGTGTTTCCAAGTATTTGTCTATTTCCTTCAGCTTTTCATACTTCTGAGAATAGTTTTTTGTAATATTCATTAAGGATTTTTTGAATTTCTGAGGAGTCTCTTGTTATTTGGCCTTTATCATTTATGATAGATGAAATTAGGGATTTTACTCTTTTATTTCTGGTTAGGTTAGCCAAAGGTTTATTATTTTACTGACTTTTCAAAAAACCAACTTTTGGATTGATTGATCTGTTGTATACTTTTTTTGTTTTCAATTTCATTTCATTCTACTCTAATTTTACTTATGTCTTTTCTTCTGCTGGGTTTGGGATTGGAATGTGCTTCCTTTTCCAGTTGGTTGAGATGTCCCATTTGGTTGTTGACTTCCTCTCTTTCCGTTCGTTTGAGGAAGTCTTGCAACGTTATAAATTTCTCTCTTAGGACTGTATTTGCGGTATCCCAGAGGTTCTGGTAATTCGTGTCTTCATTATTGTTTTGTTCCAGAAATTTGGTAATTTCCTTCTTAATCTCATCTATGACCCAGCTATCTTTCAGCATGAGGTTATTTATTTTCCATGACTTTGGATGAGTATGTAGGTTCCTGTTGTTACTAAGTTCAACTTTTACTCCATGATGGTCTGAGAAAATACAAGGAATAATTTCTATTCTTTTAAATTTACTGAGGTTATCCTTGTGACCCAAAATGTGATCAATTTTGGAGGATGTTCCATGGGCTGATGAGAAGAATGTGTATTCAGTTTTGTTAGGATGAAATGTTCTATAGATGTCTATTAAATCCAATTGTTGAGTGGTTAAGTTTAAGTCTAAAATTTCTTTGCTTCTTATTGGAGGATCTATCCAACACTGCCAAAGGGGTGATAAAATCTCCAACTATTATGGTGCTGGGGGAAATCAAGTTGCTCGTGTCTGTTAGAGTCTCTCTTATAAATTGAGTTAAATTCTGGTTGGGTGCATAAATGTTAATAATTGAAATCTTATCATTTTGAGTGTTGCCCTTAATATGAAGTGACCATCCTTATCTTTCCTTACTTTTGTTGTTTTAAAGTCTATTATATCTGCAAATATAATTGCAACACCTGCTTTCTTCTGATTTCCATTTGCTTGAATTATAGATAACCATCCCTTCACCCTGTGTCTATGTTTATCTTTTAACATAAGATGAGATTCTTGTATGCAGCAGATATCTAGCCTGAGTTTTTGTATCCAGTCAGCCAACCTGTACCTCTTAAGAGGACAGTTTAAGCCATTCACATTAATTGAGAGTGTTGATAAGCCTGTTAGTATTTTGGGTATCAAATTTTTCAAAAGTCTGGTGGATATTTATAATCATTTTGCCACGTGGAAGTTGGAATTTGATCAAAAGTTTCTGAGTGAGTTTACTTTGGTGGTAGAGCATTATGTTTGTCATTGTAGAGGTTGGGTCTGAGAATATCCTGGAGAGCTGGTTTAGTTATGGCAAATTTCTTCAACATGTGACTGTCATTAAAGTATTTATTTTCTCCATCATAAATGAAACTCATTTTAGCTGGATACAGGATCCTGGGTTGAAGGTTATTTTGTTTTAGGAGATTAAAAGTTGATGACCATCCTCTTCTAGCTTAAAAAGTTTCATCAGAGAGATCTGCAGTCATTCTAGTACTCTTCCCATTGTAGGTTATGCTTTTCTCATGCCTGACTGCTTGCAAAATTTTCTCCTTCATATTAACTTTTGTGAAGTTAATTATAATGTGTCTAGGAAATGTATTATTTTGATTGAGTCGTGCCGCGGTTCTGAAACTGCTATCTGGATTTCAGAATCTTTTGCCATGTTTGGGAAGTTCTCCTCTATTATTTCTTGGAGTAGTGCATCTGGGCCTTTCAAAGCAACCTCTTCTCCTTCAGGGATTCCTATAATGTCAATTTTTGCTCTTTTGGAGTGGTCCCACAATTCTTTCAGGGAATGGTCTGTGTTTGCTCTCCATATCTCTTCCTCTTTGAGCATTTGGGAGCATTCAAAAGCTTTGTCTTCAGTGTTGGAGATCCTTTCTTATGCCTGTTCCATTCTGTTAGCGAGGGAGTCTACTGTATTTTTCACATCTTTGAGGGCTGCAAGTTCTTGCTTCAATGTTTCAAAATCTTTGGTGATTTTGTCTTTGAATTCATTGAATTCTTGAGACAACTTTTGAATTACTCCTTGAAATTCGAATTCCATCTTTACCTCCATTCTGTTGATCTTATTTGCCATCCAAATTCTGAACTCGGTTTCTGACATGTCAGCCATTTTTTTTTTTTTTTTAATGAATGAGATCATCTGATGTGTCTGTTTTGTCATTTTTTGGGGTTGTTGATATACTCTGATTATTCATGTTGCCTGAATTTTTCTGCTAATTTCACCCCATGATTATTTTTCCCCATTTGGCTAGATGGGTAGGTAATGTGAAATTGGACTGGAGGCCCCTGGAGTTGTGGTTGACCAGCCCTTTGCCAAGGATCTGGGACTGGTGACTATAGCTTTTTCCCCTACAGCTTTGCAAAGGATCCATATAGTATTACAGTCTGAGACTCTGGGAACCTGCTTGGTGTGGTGAGGTTAGGTGGCTCTATCATATATTCAGCTGGGCTTTGTCCAATCCTAGTGGATCAGTGACTCTGGGTTGAAGTTTCAGCTGTGGAGAAACACAAGCAACTAAGACACCCCGTCACCCACAGGCAACAACTGGAAAAGGAAAATCAACCCTTCCCATTGGTACACAGTGTACCACCTGAGAGGGTCCTTGGGTCTTTGGCCCAGGTTAGGAGTTCCAAATAAATTGGAACCATCACTACCAACTCTCTAAGTGGGAGCGTTCAAAAGGTCTCCAGCAACGAGATAGCAGAGGTCTACTGGCTGCTCAAATGTGACTGGCTCTGGTCCTCTGTGGAGTCAGAAAGTCCTGCCCAGTAGCAGAATTGGACCAGAGGGCTCTGGTGTCTCTTTCTCCACCTTGCACCTCTTTCATACCCAGTCACTAGTAACCCCATGGGGCTGTGGTCCTGCTCCCTCCAATAAGCAGATGTGCCAGGGCTTTGCACCTGCTAGAGTCAAAGGAAGGTCAGTGCCTCCTTGACCTGGCCACAAATCTCTGCCATCAATGGGCTGGGGGACCTGAGGCCTGCCTGCTTCGGGTACTCAATGGCAACTGGGGAGTGTTCCACTTGAGCTTGGTCTGAACCTGAGGATTGCAAGTCAGCAAATGATTTTCTCCCTCAGCCATCACACCTTTGCCCCAGCTGCTCTGCAGTGCTGGTATCCCTATAGGGCGAGGTCTGTCTGTCTCTGGCAGTCCTCAGAGTTGAGGAGGTGTGTTGCCAAGATTAGACCCCATTGGGATCTGCTATTGCTGAATCTTCGTGGGATATGTCCCTGTGCAGCTCCCAGGTGACTCCCACAGCCAAGGGGGTGGCTGTAGCAGCAGCAGTGGGAGCATGTGGCATGTGGTGCGCAGCTCTGGCAGGACTGGATGTGGTGGCTTCAGCAGGATGGGGGTGCAGCAAGCCTTTCTGGCTGTGCAGGGCATGGGGTGTGTGGCTCTGGCAGGGCCAGTTTTGGGCAGCTGTGGCAGGGAAGAGCATAAGGCCAGCAGCTACATCAGTGCAGGGCGCATGGTGAGTGGTTCTGGCAGGGTAGAACACTGGGTGGGAGGCTCTAGCAGGGGGGAGCATGCAGCTCACAAGCCTCCTCCTGCAGCTGGTTTGCACTTTCACACAGCCAAGCCCAACAGCCTACCCCCCTTTGTCTTCACTAGTGCTTGGCTCACTGTTACAATGCAGCTTTTCTACCATGGCCCTTGCAGTGCCCAGACCTGGCAATGAACTGCAGACTTTCCAGTCTCTGTAGGGGTTAGGTTTTTGGACCATCAGGCAAGGGGGGAAGGGTGGAACGGAAGTTCAAAGTCACAGGGAAAACGTTAGTTCAACTTTCATGCCTGGCAAGAGAGTACTCAGGGTCACAGCAGGGTCCCTCTGGAAAACTAGTCCCCACTTCCTGCAACTCTCCCCCATGGGTTGAGACAAGAGGTCCTGAGTTCATGGGCTCACCTGTAGAAAACCTACACTGAACAAAAAAAATGAAAAAAGAAAACAACTCTCTTGGGGGAGGGGACGGATACTTTTTCTTTGCGATGAGTTTTGTACCTGAAATTTGCTTTCTTGGAGTCACAGCTTGCCTTAGCAGAGATGACGTGTAGTTATCACTCTTCTCTCTCAGCTTGGCTCCCAGTCTTCAGCTTTATTGGGTACTTTCTGGTCATTATCCTTCCCTCTGTACAGGAGCTTCTGTCGAAAGCTGGCTCCAGTCGGCCATCTTGCCTCTTGTCTCAGGATCTATCTTTCAAAGTGAGTATTAATTGAGACTTATTCTTATCAATAGAGGTTCGCCAATAAACACTGTCTGTACTGCTGAGATGATTAGTACATTTTTTTTTTTTTTACCAGTACTTCATAATTTAACATGAGGCAGGAGCAAAAATTGAGCAATATTTTGTCCAGCTAAAGTTTGGGTTGGTTGGTTTACCAAGATCATGATCTATATTTCTCCTAAGAAGTCCCCATTGACAGCACTTGTGTGGACAAACACCCCATGAGATGCTAAACTACTGTTTCCTAATAATAACCCAGTAGTACCTGGGAGAAGAGCAACACATACTCCTGTTTTCTATTTTTTAGTTCCCATGTTGGGAAGTAAAAGAACATTATCATATGCTGGTATGTCTAAAGCGACAGTACCTTGGGTGGCTCCGTAGCGGGGATTGGACAGGCTTAAGTTGCTGGTGAGTGGGTAGAACTCTAGACCCGTATTCTTTGCCTGTGGGCCCTGGGCTGGGCCCAACTGATAAGTTTCCCTGCTGTAAAGGTGTTCCACTTTCATCAAATTGGAAACAGCACTGCTTTTCCCAGTATGACCCATTTTTACACCTGGGGGTTTATACCGCCCCCCCTTGCCTTCTTTGATTATTAAATGAGAGATTTGTTTTTCTATAGGCATTCTGATTGCCATTCTTACTCCAACACTCTCTACTTATATGACCCAGCTTCCTAAAATTATGCCATTTAACAAAATTTAATCTGAACACATCTTTTAGGGCAGCAGCAAAAAAGTTATCTTTATAAAGCTTGGTTCCCACATCAGAGCATGCTCGTGTGTATTCCTCTAAGGAGGCATTTTTTTGCCTTTAGAGGATGCAAGACTTTCTGACACTTAGAATTAGCATTCTCAAATGCTAAGGTTTAGAAAAGCATATCTCTAAGTTCTGGCTGGGCAACAGCTTTATCTACTGAGGTTTTTAATTGAGCCAGAAAATCAGTGTAAGGTTCATTTCTAGATTGCATTACCTTAAGAAAAAATTTAGAGATATCTCCAGGAACCTGAGCTTTTTCCTAGGCTCGAAGACAACACAGCCTTGTTTGTACTATAGCTACATCATCGTATTGAAGCTGTCTTGGAATCCCTGTCCATTGATCAGACCCGGTGAGTTGTTCTGATGTTATAGGAACACCTCTGTGCTGGTTTTGGCAACTCATCAGGTCGGCCTCCTTCCTCCACCAAGTTTTAAATTGTAAATACTGTCCAGATTCAAGAATAGTTCTAGCTATCATGTCCCAATCAAAGGGAATAAGTCACTGCTGTTACGCAAGTCACTGCTGTTGTGCAAGTCCCTGCAATATGCCTCTGGAAAATGGGGACTGCATGCCATACTGTATTACAGCCTGTTTTAAAACTTTTAAGGTATTAAAAGTAATCATATGGTGATCAAAGCTTTGACCCCCTTCAGGGTACTGTGGATTAAGAGGAATATCAGCAACTGTAACAGGAAAAAGCCCTAAAGTATCTTCAAAAGTAAAATCACCTGTTTTATGACCTCCAACATGGCTTTCATAACAGAGGTTGTGGGAGGACTGTCTTCACAGAGAGGTGCTCAGGGCAGTGTTAGAGGATCTGAATTAGTAGGCAATATTGGATGATCTGCATTAATAGTTTTATCTGTAATGCTATTCAATCGTTCTTCTGTTTGACCTGCGTCACCATAGTAACTATCGAGGCATTTGTTTATTTGTTTATTAGTATCTATATCACATATTTCCTCTGAGGAAGAACTAAAAGAACTCTCATATGTTTTATATTTTCTCTTCTTTGGAATTTTGTTCAGTTTATCATCCTGTTTTTCACCAATAGGCAGAATACTCTTCTTTGTTGACACTAATGCAATCATTGCCAAGAACAAAAAGTCTGCCGTTAGAGGTTTCCCTTGACGTTTTACCAAATCTCAGCTTCTGAGGACAGTTTTCTGATTGATCCCCAGAGGGAAAAGTAGAATTAGTGGTTCTTGAGAGAGGGCAACATATTGCCTCTTTCTTTCGTGTCCTATCTTTCTCTTTCCTATCTTCCACTTCCTGTAATTGAACCTTCTGTACCATCTCATTACCTTTCTCATCAGTTTTTGATTATTGTGACTGCAGTCACAAAATTACCCCTTATTTATTACTGTTTGGCAAAGGTCATGCTTACTCTGAGCACAGTTCCCCCTTTGACTAAAAGAGACCAAAACTCGCACTTTAACACAAGTGCAGCTCCCACTCTGCCTAAACTCCCTCTTGCCAGTCTGCAGGTTTTGTTGCAGGAAGACAAGGCCCAACAGAGAGAAAGAGCACCCAAACACCACGTTTATAAGAGGAAGGGCTTTATTCACCAGCCGGGAGCTTACGGCTTAGAATTCCAAATGGCCGTGCTCTCTGATTGCCTTGGTCTTTCCCTTTTTATTGACAGTCAAAAAGTTCCACCCCACAGGTACCCTTCTCATTGGCCAGTTTGAATCAAGCAGGAGATGCTATTCCCGCCCCCACAGAACTACAGGATTTCACAGAACTTAGAAATTTCCAAGTTTCAGGAAGTTAAGTTTACAAATTCCCAAGAGCTGAGTCACTATGGAGAGGACCCTGCATATGTATCCTTGTGATCTCCTTGAGAAGACCTATTCTTCTAGACCTCACCCTTCTCAGGTATCCTCTCTGTTTCACTTACTCTCAAGTGTACTCTCCTTCAGTCCCCATCCAGAATCCTGCTGACTATGCCATTTGTTGGCGCATATCCACTATCATCCTCATTGCCATTATGTTAGTGCCTGCTGTGGCACCCCGTCACTGTGTGAATAAAAACAGCCATGACACAGATTGAAGGTACATGCCTGCAAGAGGTGGGCTTCCCGTCTGTCTTCTGAGAGCCCCTAGAAACCTCTCTCTTGGCCTTTTATTGAAGCTTCATACAACAGGCGTGGGGGCTCATGTGCTAGGATCACATGTTTAATGGTTGCTAAGTGCACTTTCTGCCTGGGCTCAACTCCCATCCTATTGCCCTATGAATGTTACAAAGTATAATGTGTGCTAACTGAGCTGCTGATCTTATCTCATCAATGCATGCAGCTGCTTGAGAGTTTGTCTCCAGGCAGCAAAACATCTCCATGCTGGCTAGGAGATTGTCCTGCTCCCAGAGCCTTCTTCAAGAGCCAGTGGCTGCTTCTGTCAGCCTGGTGCTTTGTCTCCTACAAGAAGCATTAGTTCTCCACTGCTGTCTGTGGCACCAATTATTCTTTCAGGATCAAGACCCCTGGCAAAGCCTCTTAGTTTGTCAGCAGCATCTCTTTTCTTCTTTGATTTGTTATCATCTGATTCACTGTCAGATAAAGATTTTCTTTTTGAGAATTAAGAAATGCTTCAATTAACTCTGGAGAATCTAAATTTTCTTAAGGTTCCCAAGTATTGTCAACATCTGTAAATCACTTTCACTTCAGGCAATACTCCACCTTCCCATTTACTACTCATTGATCCAGAACTTTTTCCACCACAAATTTTTCAGGCTCTGCCTCTTCAACCTTTTTAGTCTTTCCATTCTTCTTATTTCCCACTTTTTGCAATGTAGTTTTTATTGGAGGACATTTTTTTTTATTAAATCATAGCTGTGTACATTAATGCAATCATGGGGTACATGTGCTGCTTTTATATACAATCTGAGATATTTTCATCAAACCGGTTAACATAGCCTTCACGGCATTTCCTTAGTTACTGTGTTAAGACATTTATATTCTACATTTAGTAAATTTTACATGTACCCTTGTAAGATACACCATAGGTGTGGTCCCACCAATTACCCTCCCTTTACCTATACTCCCCCTCCCCTCCCCTCCCTCTCCTCTTTCCCCATATTCTTGGGCTATAATTGAGTTATAGCTTTCATATGAAAGCTATAAATTGGTTTCATAGTAGGGCTGAGTACATTGGATAGTTTTTCTTCCATTCTTGAGATACTTTGCTAAGAAGAATATGTTCTGGCTCCATCCATATAAACATGAAAGAGGTAAAGTCTCCATCTTTCTATAAGGTTGTGTAATATTCCATGGTGTACATATACCACAATTAATCCATTCATGGGTCGATGGGCACTTGGGCTTCTTCATGACTTAGCAATTATGAATTGGGCTGCAATAAACATTCTGGTACAAATATCTTTGTTATAAATGTGGTTTTTGGTCTTCTGGATATATACCTAGTAGAAGAATTGTAGGATTGAATGGTGGGTCTATTTTTAGATCCCTAAGTGTTCTCCAATCATCTTTCCAAAAGGAACATATTAGTTTGCATTCCCACCAGCAGTGTAGAAATGTTCCCTTTCCTCCACATGGAGGCCATTTTTTATTGCTGACTTGAAGAGCTATTATTCCTTGCCTCCAAGCTGCTCCAGGTCGCAAGTCTGCAAAGTCTCTCATTTGTTTATTTTTTTAGATACTGCAATTGCCATGGAAGTCTTCTTCATAAATTCTTTCCCCAGGCCAATATCTTCAAGTGTTTTTCCCATGCTTTCTTTGAGGATTTTTATCATTTCATGCCTTAAATTTTGGTCTTTTATCCATCTTGAATCAATTTTTGTGAGTGGGGAAATGTGCAGATCCAGTTTCAGTCTTTGACATGTGGATATTTAATTCTTCTAGCACCATTTATTGAATAAGGATTCTTTCCCCCAGTGTATGTTCTTGTTTGGTTTATCAAAGATCAGGTGGCTGTAATGACTTCTTTTCTAATCCTTTCTTCTACTGACCATCCATTGAGTAGTTTGGTAAGTATTAGGTCAAGTGTTGCTATAAGATGTTAGTTTCTTTTTTTTTTTTTTTTATTAAATCATAGCTGTGTACATTGATATGATCATGGGGCATCATATACTAGCTTCATAAACCATTTGACACATTTTCATCCCAATATTCAACATAGCCTTCCTGGCATTTTCCCAGTCA